>AYEL01038865.1:0-11051 GCA_000484575.1 Olivierus martensii
TGGAGGACGGGGATCGACGGGCCAGGCCCGGACCCCATGATAAATATTTTCAAGGGGGTGGGACCCGAGACTCGAACCCGGGTCCTCCAGAGTGGAAAGCCGAAGCGTTTCCACGCGGCCAATCCGGCCTATAAATCGGTGTTAGAACCCACTGGAGCTGTTTTAATTCCAGAAAATATTATTGTATGACTGAAGAAGGATGTTCATCAAAAATATTTGTTTTTACTACATGTACTGTATGTCATACTACTGTAAAATTATGACTATGTACTTTTGTTGACCGAATGATCGCGTGTTTTAGGATTCATTTGCATATGAAAGATCAGGTCTTACAATTTTCAAAAAGGAAAATAGTAAAACGACATAAAAAAGAACAGAAAAGATCACAAAATTTTTCATATGATCACAGAAATTACTGCAATCCACAGGAAGCATCAACTAATTACATAACATTAAATAGTGATATACTAGTTCCTATAGATTGCAAACCATAGGATATTTCATAGGAACTGATGCAATCCTTCAATTTCATAGGAATTGAAGCATTGCATAAATTCCTATAAAGATGCAATCGACTCTACGATCATATGAAAAAGTTCGTAGATAAAGCTACTTGGAATTTTACAATAAAATATATAAATGTTATTAAGAATAGTTCAATCTATTCTTAATAACATTTTTGCTTTATATCTTTCCTCAATCTTACAAAATATCTTCTGATGTTAAAAATAACTTCAGTGGCTCTCACAGCGATTTACTAAAACTTTTGTAATCCTGTAAATATTTATGTACATTTTAGTTATTTATATTTATATTAATAATGAAATCTGAAATTTTCAGTTTTACAATAAGAACTTTATAAAATTCTTCTATTAAAATTTTTTTAAAATAAATGGCGAAATAAGCTTTTTTAAGACCTGCATAATTAATAAATTTAATAATAATTATAATTACCCCAATCGTCAAAAGCGGCTTCTTTCCTTCTATTCCATCTTTTTTTCAATGCATATTTAAGCATCTTATCACTGGCATCCACACTTGTCATCTTAAATCCCGCTTCCAATAACATTATTGAATCGATTCTGTAAAAATTATTTTTTATGTTAATTTAAAACCATGTTAACACATTCAAAGCTGCAGTGTAAAGCTACACAAAAATTTTTCAATTGAGCTCATGGTATTTAGAGATGATGTCATTTCCCATTCACTACCGATCATGGGTTATGGCCACCTTGTGTTGGGCTTTAAATTACAAAAGTATTCCTCGCGAGATTCAGCGGAATAACTAAAAACTAATTTCCATAATCGCTATTCGACGTCACTTTCCACTCATTAAGTAATAAGTGGCAGGGCAAACCAAGCCCTTCCACAGGCTGCCCATTCCTGCGGAGTCACCTGGATTACGGAGGATAGGGATCGATGGCCGGGGCTAAATGTTTTCAAAGAGTGGGACCCAAGACTCGAACCCGGATCCTCTAGGGAGGAAAGCCAAGCGTTTCCACGCAGGACAATCCGGTCGTTTTTTTATTTGGCAGTTTAATTCAGTTTAGAGACAACTGATAAAAAGATGATATTTCAGATCATTTTACTGATCTAAAAATCTGAATAAAACCAGCCGGTCATCAATGAAAATTAAATTCTGAATTATTGATTGTAACTTCAAAATCTTTCGCATGCTAAAATTAGGAAAATTAGATACCATATATATCATGTCGTATTATGATACGTATCTGTAAGCGTAGATATGAAACTAATTACCAGAATACCAGAATATTTAATTTTTTCACTCAACAGATGACGCTACTTTCCATTCAGTAAAAGTACATATATATCATGTCGTATTATGATACGTATCTGTAAGCGTAGACATGAAACTAATTACCAGGATACCAGAATATTTAATTTTTTCACTCAACAGATGACGCTACTTTCCATTCAGTAAAAGTACTAAATGGCGGAGGCGAAAGAAAGCTATCCATCCTGCAGAAATCGACGGATTAGACCTGAATTCATGATAAATATTTTCAAGGCTGAATTCATGATATTTTCCAAGGGATTCGAGACTCGAACCCGGATCCTCCAAATTGGAAAGCTGAAGCGTTTCCATGTAACCAATTCGGCTGATCAAATATTCATATTAATAAATTATAGCCTTTATTTATATTATCTAAAGTATATAAACGAGTTTTAAAATACTGAAGTTTAAAATAAATAATGATAAAATCAAATAAAATAAAAAGTTGCTATAAAATTTTTCTTGTGCCAGTAAAATTTTGATGCATGCCATTGATTTTTCATCATTATTCTAAATGGTTAGTTTTATGTAAATTGAATTTTTATTTAAAATTATCACGTATAAATGGTTTTCAAGTATTGGTGAAATTTCACCTATATAAATTTCAATTTATAAAGAACATACAAAAGAAAAATGAATAAATAAAATATAAATAATCATTAAATTTATATACAATGTAAATATTGCTTATACATTATGCGATATTTATTTCAAATGAAATTAAATACTGTTTCACATAAATTTCAATTTATAAAGAAGATACGAAAGAAAAATGAATAAATAAAATATAAATAATCATTAAATTTATATACTATGTAAATATTGCTTATACATTATGCGATATTTATTTCAAATGAAATTAAATACTGTTTCATAATTTTTTTTGTTGATAACGCTACTTTTTTTAATTTTGCTTATTTTACGCCCCCTTTCCAATCAGGGAGATTACTAAGGGGGCGCGGCCAGTTCCAACCACAGGCTGCACCCACACTCGTGGAGGAGGGCCGGATGATGAAGGACGGGGATCGCCGGGCCGGGCCCAGTATCCCGAAAAAATCCGGGACCAACCTGGGTCCTCCTGCGTGGCACGCCAACGCGTTACCACTCGGCCATCCGGCCACCGATAACGCTACTTTCCATTCTGCAGAATACTAAGTGGAGACCGAAATAGATCCTGAGCCAGCACAACGAACAGGCTTCCTTCGTCGTCAAGTAATTCAATCCCTTTTCAGTCACTTTTTTTTTGTTAACAGATGACGCCACTTTCCATTCAGGGAGAATACTAAGTGCCGCAACGAACAGGCTTCCTTCGTCGTCAAGTAATTCAATCTCTTTACAGTCACTTTTTTTTTTGTAAACAGATGACTTTGAGCCACTTTCCATTCAGGGAGAATACTACGTTATGGGGTGAAACAAGCCCTTCCACAGGCTGCCCACCCCTGCGGAGGGGTCCTGGGCGAAACAAGCCCTTCCACAGGCTGCCCACCCCTGCGGAGGGGTCTTTCTGGTAGAATACTATGTGGTGAGCGAAACAAGCCCTTCCACAGGCTGCCCACCCCTGCGGAGAGGTCAGCACTTCCACAGGCTGCCCACCCCTGCGGAGGGGTCAGCCGGATTGTGGAGGACATGGATTTAGATTTCACAGACTGCCCACCCCTGCGGAGGGGTCAGCCGGATTGTGGAGGACGAGGATCGACGGGCCGGGACCCCATGATAAATATTTTCAAGGGGTGGGACCCGTTTCCCACCCCTGCAGAGGGGTCAGCCGGATTGTGGAGGACGGGGATCGACAGGCCGGTCCGGACCCCATAATAAATATTTTCAAGGAGTGGGACCCTAGATTCGAACCCGGGTCCTCCAGAGTGGAAATCCGAAGCATTTCCACGCGGTCAATTCGGCCGACCTTTTCAGTCACTTGATATTCTACGACCTTGATCACTGGCCTCAATCACATTTTCCGATTTCATCGTTGGCAGTTTGAAACCTGTTCTATTCGGGTGGTTGAGGTTCTCTTTCATCATCTGTGCACTAATACAGTGCCTTTCTGTTATTTCCGCAGACTGCTACCGTTTCCAAGAGGTAGGGCCCAAGACTCGAACCTGGATCCTCCAGAGTGGAAAGCTGAAGTGTTTCTCTAGTGCGGAACTGTTGAAACATCGATCCACTTCTGAAGATTTTCCAGCATATTTAGATGCAAGGAACAAAAGTAACGCGGAACTGAAGTTGAATATCTCATTAATCAGCGATCTAATCCCACTTTATTGGTCATCGCAGTGTATCTCTTTTCCCTCATATATTGCGACTCTGAAAAAAATACATTCGAGATACAAAACGATTTGTCTAGTCAATCAATCAGATCGGAGGAAAATGTGAATTTATAACCTCCATAGAAGAAGACATTACTACAAACTGTTCACCACTATGAAAGTATCACCCGGATTATGGAGTATGAGAATCTATAGACTGAATATCATCCTCGTACTCCACAAATATGAATTAGTGTCTTACCAATTTAAATATTACAATATATTTTAACCTAATTATAAATCATTTGTTATTGTTTTTGAAGTGAAGACTCAGTAACTGAAGTGAAATTAGTTAATTATATGATTAAAAGATCTGTGATCAAATCTGGAACCCATGTCCACTGTTTTATGAAGCACTGGATGTAGGATTTCAGATCTGATCAGGGCCAAATTGCTAACAAACAACAACTAGTAAATTGAAATGGTTTATAATTAGATTAAATATTTAAATAAATAAAACATTTTAATTATTTATTATAACTTTCACCATATTTAATGTTTAGAACTTTTTGTGTTTAAAAAATACATTTTGATCTAATTTTAATAAAAAATATGTTTGCCCTCAGATTAAAAACTAAAAATTTGCATCAATGCTTAAAATATATATATCGAAAATTTTAAAAAACGTTAAAACTCAAAATTTTCGATATAGTGTTAAAATTTCAGTTATAAAATTCGGTATTTAGCTTTTCGCGACTGATCAAATTGTTGCATCATCTCGTAAAAATTAAAAACAATTTGTCATGCACTATATTGCAAAATTATATATATGAAATAACCAGTTCAACAATTTATAATTTAACGTCGAATATTAGAATGTTAAAGAAATTTAATAGCTATACGATATAATAATTATTTTGTGACTCACCCTGTGCCACATGCCACGTCTAATATATGTTTACAGCCATGCTCCTTCAGCATAGAAGTAAGAAAGCGTTTATAATGCTGAGTTCTAGTTTCTTTTTCTCCTATGTAAACTTCCCATACACGTGCAGCTTTACCGTCAGCATATTGATCGGGTACACCTTCTACTGCTACTCCTAACGATCTAGTACGATACACGCTGTCAACCATATTTGCCATCTAAACAGATGTGCTAGAATCAAAGCGTATATAAGTGTTTTTAGTACGGCGATCTCACATGATTAGCAATTATAGGAGTAACGTCAGTTTCTCCTCCTTTCTACTACTTATTATCGGTTAGACGATAAGTTTGTGTTTATACGTTCTAATATTGTTATAGATTTCGTTTACGTCATCATTATTTAACATTTGTACATATTTGTTTTAATAAATATTCTCTATGATTTACAAAATTCGATAATTCTATCATCAATACTTGATATACTGAAAATTGCTTCATATTTTTAAAATTGTCTGTATAAATGTGTGTAATTATTAAAAATAGATTTTTGCTCAATAGTTATATCTTTGCAGTTCTGAATGTACATTTTCTTTATATACTGTATGTGTATAGTTATATTATACAGTTCTTTATCTTTATCGTGAGTATTATTATTATTATTTAATGCCTAATTTTAAGTTTGGATATCTTCATATAATAATACTACTGCAATATTTTGCAGTAGTATTATTAATATAAAACGATTATAAAATTTAATATTACATAATTAAATTTTTATAATCGTTATAGATTTAATTTTGATTGCTGGAGAGTTGAAAAACATCTCAGACCTTAGTCATATCAACTAACTTGTAAGCCAGTTCGTACTGGTTTTGAAGTTACGCAAACATTACTACGGAAAACTGTTTTATGTTATAACAGAAATTATTTATTCCCATGCAGATTTTATAAAAATGAATCTAAATATTTCTTAAAAACAGACATGGACATTCTACAAAAATCAGTAATTTTCAGACCTAATCCAAAATCCTTCTGATACAAATGAATGTTCTGACATTCAGTTATCCGGCTGAAACAATTTAAATAATACTAATTTTATTAAATATTTCCTTATAAAAATTTGGAATAAAATATGAAAAGTTAATTTTAGATGATTGATTATGCGTTTTCTATGCAATTCTCAATATTTCTCGACTCGTGCTTCAGTTTTGATTATATTTGGTGTTGTAATTCCAATACAAATCTGAAGTTGTTGACAAATTTTCAAGGTTCCTTGGGAGTCATAGCTGCACAGAAACGTGTGGTTTAGCCTTGGATTTAGTCAAACATATACAGACATTACCCTTTATTATTACAGATAGATGTGACGATAAAAATCAATGTTAAAATATCTGAAAGATCAAAATTTTTCCTAATAAATGGAATGAAATATTAAGTTAAGCATACAGTAATCATACTATATTTTTCTTAATATGATTATTTTTAACTTAAGATTCATAAACTGGATGAAATAAATGTAATATATTAATATTGTTTCAATGAATTCTTGTGCAGAGCCAATATAAATTCAAAATCCGATTTATGAAATAATTTGGGAATGCTCATTTATTAAAGATTTAATACTTTTATTATTACTATAAAATTAATATAAATCTAGTATTTGGATAGATTTTAATCATATTTAATTTCGATAGCAGAAAAATTTATAAAAATTCAAAGCTATATCACAAAAAATACATCTGAAGGTAAAAGAGATGATAAATTCTAAACAGAAATATTTACTTGCGCAAAAGCCCTGACCTAAGATAATATGGCGATATATTATCTTTAGCTGAAGAGTGACTCTTTGACTAAACAGTGTCTAAAGAATCGATGAAAACAAATATATATCAAATTATAAACAATCCTACTTTATTTCGTGCTGGAAAATTAAAATAATTATTGCATGCTAAGTGTGACAACAGTTATCTATTTTAGATAAAATTATTGAGAGTAAATGTCGAAATTTCAAATTTCTATCTGTTGATGCAAAGTAAACACAATAAGACACATGCAAATCTCTGATGGTGACTACTCCTTTATTTAACCTTCTGTATGCTTGTTACATCTCAGATACATAATCACAAAACCCAAAATGGCGCGAAGTTCAAAAACACAACAACCGAACATCGTAAAAACAGGGAAGAAACAACATTTTCCCCCTAACGGCGAAAGTTAGCAATACAACCAAAAAAAAACACATTAACACTAACCTTGTATCCAGTTAAGAAAATACACTCTGGAATTAAAGGTTAATTCAGTCATTTGATATCATATTCAAACTTGTGATATCAAATGACGTCAATAAAATTCCGTAATGCTTAACTGTAGAAACGGTATTATGCAACACTCGAATTTTTGGATCAATATTATATCAATATAATTTATAGTTAGCTAGATGGTCGCACGATGAAGCGTTGACTTGGCACTTAGATAATCTGGGTCTCGCAGTTCCAGAGTTTTTCAGGAAAGGTGCTGTAGCTGACTCTATCAAAGCTGCTGGCGGACCGTAGTAGGCAGTGAAATATGTCACCATTTAGTACCGAATAATGATAAATGGTTGGCCAGATTGCCTAATGGAAACACTTCGGCTTTCAAAAAATCCAAACGACTCGAGTTTGATTCTGGTTTCATCTTTTGAAAAATTTATTGTCTAAATGCAACCTATCGATCTCCGTTCTATACAATTACAATAGAAAAAGATTGCATATTTCAGAGGTTTATTTTTTGAAGAATAAAGGCCGAAGTGAGAAGAGTGTTGGAAAGCATACGGAAAAAAGGAAAGGATCCTACCAGAACTATTACAGGCCACCAGTAAAAAAAAAGAGTGCACCCTTTAGTCGCCTTTTATGACACGCGGGTGAAACGATGGATGAATTCTAACCCTCACTTACAGGAATTGTTTTATACAGTCTACTGTCCACTTCATAGAATTAACTTAGGTTATTTTGAGTTAAACCAGCATATCGTACATGGATCCATATACGATATGCCGGTTTTCAACTTAAAAGGTATAAGAAAAGAAAAGAGCATTATTTTGAAAGTTACCGTAATTTAATAGAATTCTTGATGTTTTCTGGTATACAAACTCGTGCATTTTGTATCATACTCAAATAACTTCGATTTGAGGACTTCCAGTGGCACAGCAGATGTCCAACTTGTATCCCACCTCCAACCAAGTATTCAACAACATTTATAGTGTGATGTCGGTAGTCTGACAAATTCTGTGTTGCAGATCGTTCAAGTTTTATAGAAGTGTGCGATATACTTAGTCCTTCACATAACCCCCAGGAAAAATTCCAAGGGGATAAGATCTGGGGAATGCGAAGGAAAAGCCAGTTCTTGAGAAATTCTTCCAATCCAATGTCCCGAGTATTGCCTGTTCAGAAATAGCCATACTTGGATTGCAAATTCGGGCTGAGCCCGTTTTGCTGGAAATTGGTTCCAGAAGAAAGTTGAGGCACAGGATATCCAAGTAATTGTCGCTGAAGCGACAATTACTTGGATACATTGGATACTTGGAGCAATTACTTGGATACTTGGAGCAAATTACTTGGATATGCTGGAACATTATGTGACTAACATTTTTGTTCACTCTGCATGGGCACCACACCAGCGTTGCGGTGCAGTTTTGTCATAAATGGCCACAGATATCCTTATTATATATTCACAGACTTTCTGTCAGTTGACTACAAGTGTTATTAACATTTATTTTATTAAAGTTATAAGCCGACTAATACTTTCTCTGGCGGTCAATACCATGGTGGAGTTAAAGATGGGGTTCGGATCCAGAGCCTTTCTAAAAAAGTAGGTGTTTGTAACTAACCATTACTTGGGTAGGCCCGAGTTTATAGAGACAGATTTGATTTGCTTTCTTCCACAGGAGAGTTTTTCATCATGCATTTTACTCAGACGAGCTAAGAATTCTGACAACGTTTGTGTTTCTTTTTGCTTTATTATTGTTCATTCTTTCCACTCAATGAGATTACTAAGAGGCGTAATCAGTTCCAACTACAGAGCTACACCATATCCGTGGAGGATGAGGACCGCCGGATAAGTCTGGGAACTTCGAAAAACTTTTTGTGAGATTTCTGTGGTATGCTAACCTGTTATCTTTTGCTTGTTATTTTAAGAATAAAAAAATTTATTCTCGTCAGTTTTTCTCAACATTACTCCAATTTCCAGACTAAACCTTTTGCTTTAGATCCACAGAGATCAAATCTTATAGATCGACCCGCGCAGCCACCATACTGGGGATTTACCCGGTCTATCTGTCCTCAGTGCACGGTTTTGCAAAGCGATTGAAATTGTCAAGAAACTGCCGCAACCATCTTGTCCCAAAGGGATCGAAGACCCAAACAGGCAAATCCTACCGAGATTTCGCAACTGTGAGTTCCCCCTGCAAATAGAAAAATCCAAAGAGATCAGACACGAGGCGTAGCAACGCCAAGTTCGAATTTCTTTGAGCTGATTGAAAGAAACTCAAATTTGAACATATTCCTTTATGTTTAAATTTGAAACCTTTTCTTTCTATAATCCTCAGACTTTACTTATAACTTTCATGGATGAAGAGCACTATTGAAGGCGCATATTTCCCCCGTCAGCAGGAGAGCGAGTGATCACCTCTTCGTATTCGATGCACCTACGTATTGTCCAAGAGAAGGCAGGCCAGAATGGAGATAGTATGGACCAATGCAATGAATTAGTTGGGCCAGGCTCGAGAGCATTTCCATCATTCATACTGCTTGGGTAAGTCATGGAATTTGTTACATCTCCCTGGGGAAGCCGAATTCTTCCATCACGGTCAAAGAGGACAGATTCCCCATCAGCCCAAAGTAGACTACAACTCGGACTGACATCGTTTAGGTTTCTATCCCTCCACAATTCATTCTTTTAGCCCGATATGAAAATCCCAAGGTGGCGATCTTGGAATTTGGGATTCAGGAAATTTCTACCCTGCATAGAGTATATGCAGGCCAATTCATAATCCTGAACCCGCAAGGATCGGCAGCAGACCACTTCGGAGAGAACAGAAGATGCAGCCTGTCTTCCGGCCCAATGTATGAATTTATTCATGTGGAACAGTATCGCTCGATATCCAGGATTGTCAACCAGATCCTCGAATACTGTAGGGACACTCTACTGAAAGCAAGTTGAGGCCTGAGAAAGAAACGGATTTCACTTCAATATACCTCAAAGGCGAATCAGGTTCCCCATGTGCCGTAGACACACTAGCGTACGTCTGTACACGCACTAGGCAGGTGCATGGATGACTTGGTACAATATCATCCTTACTGAGAAATTCTTAGTGTATTCAGACATTATGAACGTATCAGCCCAGTTACAAAATAGGCACAAACTTGTGCTTGTCGGCATAGGCTTATCGTAGCGTCAACGGCATAAGCTTTCTCGTAGCCCTCTTCGAGGAGAACTGTCACAGTAGCACGAATACAGTTAACTAGTTTAAAGCCTGTTTCTGCAAGGATAGACGAAAACCATGCCTCTTCAAGCATCACAAATACAGGGTGTTCGGCTAAAGGTTTTCAAATGTAATAGCTTATAATGTAAGAGCCATTCATCTGGCTTAAGGTGTTGAAGTTATATGCATGCAGAGAGTTTGTGAACAATGACGTGAAGTATTAAACGAGTAATCTGTAATTCGTTACTAACCCGTAGTTTATTGATTTATGTGAGCTCCTATCATGCGATCTTACATGAGCTGATTTACATATCCGATCCACAGTTTCATCACACACTTTTTCGTTTTTCCCCAGTTTGTGAAATCAAACTTCCCCTCTCTCTCTTATCTCACTGAAGAATGGATTTGGATATGAAAGGATCCACATTCCATTTCCTTCGTCCGAAAACGCTTCCGTATTATATTTTAGTTTAAAAGTTAACTTACTTTTTCATCTTCTCCGTCGTAGTTGGCAATCACGTGATACGGAGTCGGAACCCGTATCCGGAAGAGCTATCCCGGTTAATGATGTCATCTTATCTACATAAATTTTACCACTGAAACTGATATGTGAAAATAAGAATGATC
>AYEL01038866.1:0-13074 GCA_000484575.1 Olivierus martensii
TTTTTTTTGCAGAATAAAATAAACAAAGAAAAAATAAATTATGTCGACTATTTTTAATTGTGTCATATATATAATTTGAAGATGCGAATATTGTAATTAGATATCCTTCTGTTTTGATTTATTAATTTAACATAGATATTTTAAATTTATTATTGGCAAATATTAAAATATATAAAAATATTATAAGAATAAAATATTTTCTGTCATACAAGTTGCATTTTGCCATTTCATTCTAGAATGTAATAAAAAGAATCCGTGTTTAGCTATCTCTCCTCTAGAAATTTGCACAATTTCGTACGTAAATATTATCCGATTTGAATGAAATTCATATTGGTTACTAGTATGATTAGAGTAAAAAAAGTTAGAATAATGGAAAGGATCATTGGTAAGAATCTACTTTGATTGTCTCGCGTTTTCGCGGCGTCACGCGCGCTATAACTCAACTTATTACTACTCATATACGCGTAGCAGTAGCGTCAGACGCGAAAAAGCAAGACAGTCAAAGAAAAATTCTACCGGATCGCATTAAAATTGATTCGATGATCTTTATCATTTGATTTTTTTAATCAATTATTTATTCAAATAAAATGAAACATTTCATTTGAATAAATAATTGTTCAAAAATCATCACACTAGAAATTTCGCCAGCGATTTTCATATATTTACGCTTATGCTCAACACATTTTTTATCTTTGCTTGGGCCAATATCAAACTTAATTGCAAGTCTTTGAGCTTTTCTTTAGATTTCTTTATATCAGTACACCGGATATTCGGTTCGCTATGCCGAAATTCCATCCGGACCATCTGAAAATTTGTTCGTTGCTTCCGGAATCCGTTGTTTGGGGGTCGTTGATTCAAAATTTCAACTGAACTATTTCTATAATCTATAAAGATAATGGATAAATCGTGTGGACGTTCTAGAATATCTTTCCTATGTCTGAATTAACTAACAAAATGTTTACTACAAAGCATATCATATATTATTATTTATTAAGGAGAATTATTAATACATATGTCTTAATCATAACGAGAAAATTATTTATAAATGAAAATATTAGCTTCTTTTAAATATTAAAAAGCAATTTCTAGACTTATATATATATAGGAATACCTTATATAGCGCTGTTAATTGGTTCCAAGAAGCGTT
This sequence comes from Olivierus martensii, assembly GCA_000484575.1. NCBI lineage: Eukaryota > Metazoa > Arthropoda > Arachnida > Scorpiones > Buthidae > Olivierus > Olivierus martensii. The sequence goes on from AYEL01038866.1 coordinate 1,148, forward strand.
CGCGCTTTGCAAAATCTTGTTGCTCGAGGTGTATTTATAATGGATTTCAATTTAATTTGTTTATTACAAAGATTTAGGATAATAAGTGAAGTTCGATAACTTTCAGATGGAGAAGAGTGTAGAAGTACCCCAAGAACACCCATTATTTCAAACTACTGTTCCCATTGTATCACAAAAATGTTACTTCTCACGTTATATCGGTATTAATCATAAATAATAGACATCTCCACATAAAAAAAACGAAATTTTTAAGATCGAAATCATTACTACAAAAACTACGATGAATTTTAAATTCAGAAATTAATGTAACTAAAGTTTGGTGTAGTCTCATAAGCATATGCACTTAAATAACAGTTAACATTGTCACATATGTGGCAATGTTAACTGTTATTTAAGTAAATTAATGTAACATAAATTATTCAACTCTATATAATTATCACATCATAAATATAAAAATATCTATAAATATAATTATCACACCATAATTTCAGCATTTTTTCCATCTCAGCAATGACGTTTACGAATTATTCTTGAGTTCAAGGATTGAACATTTTTCACCACATAGAGAATTCTTTCATTATCATTTATGATTATTCTTACTGTGGATTCCGGTAGCTCAAACTTCTTTGCCAATTCACAAATTTTCATTCTGTTATCAAAATTCTTGATAATTTTAAGTTTACATTCCAAAGATCTCGTAATCCTTTTCTTACTAGGTGCAGGAGAATCAGATTTACTTACCGTTTGGACGACATAATTTTTATAATTGTTTAGAAACAAAACAATCATAACTTTCGTCAATCGTAGAATCGTAATCGTGCACGTAGAGTTGGCGCGAAACGCGCCCAATGCATATCACAGCAAGATAGCGTGCAGAAGGGTTGCCAAACGAAAAAATCAAGAACCGCGTAACTCCGAGTTCGAGTAAGTCGGGGTATTACTGTATTTTCAAAATCCACAAAACATTTCAAAGAAGAAATCTAGTGTATTTCCACTAGCTACAAAACTTATCCAAAAATATGTTTCCATCAATGTTAGTTTCCATATCCATTATCGGAATGTATCCAAATTCTTATATGGAAACAGATTTCAATGATGACTATATCGGAGATGGAGAAACTCTTAACCAGGGCAACTCTCTGAAAGAAACCATGGAAAAATCAATTCATAAGTTTCTTGAGGAATCTGAAGAAATAATATCAAACCCGAAGACACTGAAAGCCGAATTTAAGCTTTGGCTTACCACTCTGGAGGATCCGCGTTCAAATCCGGGACACATACCTCCAGTTTTTCAGGAGGGGTCCGAGCCCGGCTCGTTGAACCCCATCCTTCAACCATCCGGTTGACCCTATCATGGGTGTTTGGCCAACCTGTGATGAGTTCTATGAGTGGCCGCCCCAGATACAGAATATCCCATGAGGATATGACGGTTTATTTTCTACCTAAATTAATCTAACCTAACCGAATTCTCAGTATTTAGGCAACCAATAAACGAACAAAGAATTTAGATTTACTATTTGATGCCCTGAAAACGATAAAAACAAAGTTCGGCAGCCAATGAAAGTGTTTTCTATTTCAGGCAATTTATATCTAGAATAAGAACAAGATGAAGTAATCGTTCAGTGGACATTTTATGTTTTTGAAATCATATTTCTTGAAGAAAAATACTGAATGAAATATGGATTTTAGTTATTTTAGTTTTTTTTTTTATTTGGTTTGTGTGGAGTATATTTTATTTTATTATATATTTTCGTAGTTCTATAAATTTATTTGGCTTGTATGGAGTATATTTTATTTTATATTTTTGTAGTTCCATAAATATTAAATAAACTGAAAAATTTTTAAATACCGGTAAGTATAAATATTTTTTACTATTTAATTATATATTTGTAAAAATTCTAAAACTCTATAAAATAAAAAGTAAAAAAGGGAGGAAATGAAGACTGTAACTAATTATTAATTTAACGTATGTGATTTCAAAAATAGGTACAGAAAAATTAAATAATATACTTTATATAAAATTTTTTTTTTCATTTTATACAACATTCTTAAACTTTAAACTTTTCTACATGCTTACCTTTTATAAAAATATTTTGAATTAGAAGTATTTATTTCCTCATTTATTGGTAGGCATTTATCTGTATCATCTATATTTACACTATAATCATGAATGGATTCCATCATGTTTCCTACTGTATTAAAATATAAAAACAGCTTAGTATTAATTTTGTCTTTATCAATATTAATTTAATATTTAAAACAGAAATTTAATCGTACTCTTCTGCACGAATTTCGTTTCCACCAAGGAACCAATGTAACAAATCAAACATTTTCCGATTACTGGTATAGATATCTCCAAAAGCTGCACCGTTTTACACTGTTTAAACTTTTTTCGTTTTTTTTATATATCTATCCCGCTGCCCTTTCCACTTTCGTTCTGCTTCTTCTCCTAATTATTAAAATAACTTATTACATGATTGTTTAGTACGACTTTAAATCAGACAATACTCATTGTACTTACCATTTAAGCCAAAGTGTTTGCCGTCCAAATAGTTCTTTTCATATTTGTGTCTTTATATTCATTTAATATTTTATTATAAAGACATGGATGCTTCCTTACGTATTCGATAAATTCTTCCATATCGAAGCGTATCTATAAGCTGTCCGCCATTTTTATCTCAGCACGTTCAACATCTTGCTGGGATATGTGTCGTCATAACAATTGTTATCTCCTATTGGCTAAAATAGTTGCCGTTCCGCTCGACGAAACGGCAAAACTTGAAATATTTTGAAGTTCAAATTCCGTCGACTCTCCGTCGGCCTAGACGGCAAAAATGACGTCATTTTCGCTTCCGTCGACGGAAACCGTCGACGTTTTCCGCATGTGAGTACCAGGCTTTATTGTTATAGTTCACAGTTCTTAATGAAATCTTCGTCCACACGGGGACCTATTTATGCTCGTCGTCCGGTTCTTTGGTTTCTTGGCGGTCTTTTACTAAAGATGCACGGCTTCGGACGGTAATTTCGTAGTAACTAATGACTCTAAGTGGGGGAACACCTTTCTTCTTGTTTATGGTATCCGATCCTGTTAGTGCGGTGCAGCAGGAGGAACGGGAAAAGAAAACAGCTGTGAAACCTCGGCGGTGAAAACTGTTTTCTTTCACCTAGCTCCCGGTCTCCCTCGGGTTCTCTCTCTCTCCCGATTTCGGCGGCCGATCCCCTTTTATAACATTCCCGAATCCGGGACCAAAACGTCACATCTCACCCGAAATTCCCGGGCTTCGATACATTCCCGACTATAGTTTATTTCCTTTGCAGGTGGGGTCTACTGCGATAGTCCCTTTACACCTGCACAAGCACGATTTTCGCCCTCGACACGTAATCCCTTTTTGTTTTTGAGATTTACGACGCTGGGGACGAAGTTTCGCGCCGGGCTGTGCAACTCGGTAAATGCTTTCTTTTCAATCTTAACGTTCTTCCTCCCGTTTACAATTTCTTTGTTCGATGTTTTTAATTTTTCTTACATATCTCGAATATAATTCATATATCCGTGATCCTCACACTTATTTAGAAAACTAGTTGCTCTTCTCTTATCAACAATTTATATGAAAATTATGCACCCGGAGAGGACTTCTATGATCACATGTGTACGTTCAGTTTTCAGACTGGTTATTCATAAGGGGAAACGAAATACGAACTTTGAGAAAGAATTAAGATAAAATCTCATCTATAATTCTATATCATATTTTATATTCTAGACCAGATTTGTGTATTGTTGGATAATATTCTTCCAAACGTTGTAACTTCTGCTAAAACACAAGATAGACAATGAAAAATATATATTAAATCTATATATATAATATTAACCATGTGAAATTACAAGTAACTATAACAAAAGAAAGCATCCGACATCCATTATGATTGGTTTATTTTTTATGCCAAAATCAATTTCTGATTTTATTAAATTTTCTGTTGGAATAAATATTTGAAAGAAAATTAGAATACTGTATAAGATGACATTTTTATCTTGAAGTTTTTCCAATACTGTTTTCTTTTCATTTATTATTATTTTGTTTAATATCAAAAACTTGATGTTAGGGAAACAATTTTCTCCCAATATATGTGCAGATAACTTTTTCTTATATCGAATAATTAAATAATATTTTTGTAATTTTAAAACTACTATCGAAAACAAAAAAATTATCTAAATAAAATTTTTTTTGGTAATTTTTTGTCCGATAGTAGTCTTAAAATTTCGAAAATTTTATTTAACTATTCGATATATCCGATTTATATCACTTAATTAATAAAGTTATATATACTAGTAAATATGCGCGTCAAAAATGACGATTAAAATAAAAAAATTAACTGATGCAATTCTTCTTTAATATTGATATAGATAATATGCTATATGGGATTGAAAATGTTGAAGAAATTAAGAAAAAAAAAAACACAATTTCAAAGTATTTTAATAGATTATTAAATATATCAAATGTTTATAATAATAATTGGAAACGTTAGACAATATATTAAATCTATAAAAATAATTTATAAATCTTTCAAAAATGGGGGACATTCTTTTCTGTGAGGCATTTTCACTCTTCCTTTGTGACAACAATTGTTAAATTTTTCATCTGAGTGACGTTCACTATTAAAGTTAATGGAAGCACAAAATTGACAGATATCAATCATTGGGCCACAATAATGCTGATAAATCAAATTTTTGTTAAATTTGTTATTATTGATTTTAATAGCCTCTGTTAGAAGCGTTGGTTGATTATTTGCTTCTCTTCCTAGTACGATATCGTTACTGTCTTTCTCGATTCTCTTTCTAGTACGATATCGTTACTGTCTTTCTCGATTTTTCCGACGTAATTTTTCTTCTCGTGATTCCATTTTAAACTAAGAGGAAAAAAAAATAATATCAGCATAGTAGTCAAAATGAGAAACTAAAATAAACGTGCTGATAACAATTTTAGTTTTGATAAAATACCACCTAGACAAATTAACGTTTGTGTATTAGGCATAATTAACACGTGGCTTCACCGATTTTGAAATAATTCCATCAAATTCATTAAACATTAAATCACTATTTTATATTTAATTGGAAAATTTTGATCCAGCTATAATATAGCTTCTGAAGCCATCATCATATAGTATAAGCATACCACAGATTCGTTGAGACAGATAGCACACTATCATAGACTCTATTGTAACAAGAAACGAACGAAGCGCCTCTATGGAGAGTACTTGAAATGAACTCAACTATTAATAATAATGATGTTTTAATCTATTGAAAGTTTTAATTATAAAAGTTTTTTTGTAGTTTTAATCTATTGAAAGTTTTAATTATAAAAGGTTTTTTGTAATAAAACCATAAGATTCGTAGAAACAATAATAACCGATCTTCCACTATCTACAAGTTAGAAACAATAATAACCGACCTTTCATTATCTACAACAAAAGTGAAATGAGTAACGCCCATGGTATTTCCACTATCTACAACAAAGGTGAAATGAGTAACGTCCATGATAACGCCAGGTACTGCCAATAGTGGCAGCACCTTCGAATAAGCGAAGTGTTCCATCTGTAAAGCATACCGTATAATATAACGTATAACGTCCATGATAACGCCAGGTACTGCCAATAGTGGCAGCACCTTCGAATAAGCGAAGTGTTCCATCTGTAAAGCATACCGTATAATATACGGTATCTCTAGTACAATCCGCGTAGCATCAGCGTAATTATCAAGTCTGCCGAAATTTATATTTTAATGTAAGAATTATACTTTCATCAAAATTGATGCAAAAAAAAAAATGTATTGGTTGGTCTAATGTGCTCAAAAGAGATTAACTTATACTAACTTATTTAATATAATGATAAATAGAAATATCGGATTAAAGATATAATAAATATAGACTTAAATTAGGGACTATGCATTTAAAATAAAACTATAACACAACATACCTGAATATATACTTCAAATTTCAGTACGATAGCATAGGAGCCAACATTCGCCATTACTTTAAAACGCAGTGATCATGTGATCATATAGTCCAATGAGACTACTCACATACCTAATGAGCTATTATTCTAATCCAATAGCATTACCAGGTAGCCGTATCACGTGGTCATCGTAATCCAATAATATCGCTTAAAAAGCGTTACTTTTTCCAAGCTTCGGCTTTTATATAGGCTATACAGGGTGTTTCAAAACTATATGTCAGAAATGTAAAGACAGGTAGAGGGGACCTAAATAAGCAGATTTTGTAGAGGAATGTGGGTGCGAAAATGCAGCGTTGAAGTGCTAGCACGTAAGGCAGTATTAACAATAGGTAAGTGAAAAGACAAGTAAACACAAAGGAAAGCAAATATTTATCAAACAGTTTACAATAGCTGCTCGAAAGAGCGACCACCAACAGCGATACAAGATTCACAGCGGCGGTGCATGAATTGGCATACATTAGTAAAAACGTCAGACATGTTACGCACATTTTCAGCAGCAACAGACAATCGGGCAACCAGATTTTCTTCACATGTTATGGGACTATCGTACACCATGCTTTTAATGGAACCCAAAAGAAGAAATCCAAGCACGTCAAATCTGGTGAGCGCAGTGGCCAAGGAACAGGTCCGCCCTGTCCTATACAATGCTGGCCGTAGACAGCGTCCAGGACGTGCTAGCACTTCAACACTGCATTTCCGCACCCACATTCCTGTACGAAATCTGCTTATTTAGGTCCCCTCTCCCTGCCTTTACATTTCTGACATATAGTTTTGAAACACCCTGTATAGATATATCATCATCAGCAGCAGTATTTCTTATTTTATCCACTGCTAGATATATATAACTCCTTCTTTTGTTTCCAGATGTACCTATCTTGTGCAATCTGCATCCACTGAGAACCAATTACTTCTTTTCTTATATCATCTCCGCATCGACTGTATTGTCTGCCAGAATATCTTTTCCCTTGCTTGGTTGCCACTCTGTAATTCTCTTTATCCATCGGTTATCGGTGTATCTCGCTATATGGCCTGTCCAACGCCACTTACTACTTCTAACTATTACCAGTATGTCTTCTACTTTAGTTTGTTCTGTTATCCATATGTTGGTCTTCCGGTCCCTCCTGGTGAATCCTTGCAAATATCTTTCCATGCTTCTTTGGGTTGTTGCTAGTTTCTGTTCCATTTTCTTTGTAAAGGTCAATGTTTTCACAGCCATACGTCATTACTGGCACGTGTTGAAGAGTTTCTTTTTGAGGCACATCGATATCCTATTGTCCTTTAGGAAATTACTGTATCGGCAACATGCACGCCATCCCAACTACATCCTATGTTGTATTTCTTTCATCTGTTCTCCTTGTGTTGTGATATATATAAAGCGTATTCAAATGAAATCCGTTCGGAATCGCACCACTTGATGAGTTGACATTTCAGTTTTGGACCGCGGTTAAAGTGAAGATGTATGTGTTGCACATGCACAGTGTTTAAAATTGTGCACTTGCGTCATTTTTAAGTGCGTGATGTAACATTGAAGATGGCTGGTATGATTGAAAATCCGTCCAAGTGATGTGTCACCACTAAGCACTGAAAGAATTATTCGCCTCATTGCAGTAGCGCATCAAATGCTGCAAGCTGGGATCCTTTCGCTGTTCCTTGTGGTGTTCAATAAACATGCCGGACACCCATTAGCACCACTGGTTTTCATCTCTCATCCATTAAAAAAGTGAATTATAGCTTGGACGGATTTTCAATCATACCAGCCATGTTCAACGTTACGTCACGGGCTTAAAAATGACATAAATGTACAATTTAAGAACACTGCGCATGCACGATACATACAGCTCAAACTTTAACAGTCCGCATTCCAAAACTGAAATGTCAACTCATCATATGGTGCGTTTCGAACGGGTTTCATTTGAACACGCCCTATATATATATATATATATATATATACACACACACACATAGTCAAACCCCGTTATTATAGTATATCAATAGCATAAACTGTTAAGAATTTTATCACTGAATAGAATTAAGTTCCTGCTGACAAATATCAAATAGCAACTACAGTTTACAATTTAAAATTACGTATAACGTTAAACTTCACTTATCCTAGATTACGTAATAAACTGAAGAAAAGAGTTTTAAATTTGGAAATTTCATGTAGAGGTTAGGTTAAGTTGGTTAGATTAAGCGGCCATATCCTCATGGGATATTCTGTATCTGATGGCCACTTATAGAACTCATCACAGACTGGCCAATACCCATGACGGGGTCAACCAGATGGTTGAAGGATGGGGTTCAACGGGCCGGGCTCGGCCCCTCCTGAATACTGGAGGTATGGGATCCGGATTTGAACCCGGATCCTCCAGGATGGTAAGCTACAGATTTACCGCTCGGCTAGTCGTCCTATTTGGCATCGGTTTTATGGTTTTAGAACCTATTTAGTTTGTTTCATAGATAAACTTGTAATCATAGAGTTTAATATTTCACTAAAAGTTCACCATTTTTTAACTGTTTGCCTTATAATTCGTTGCTGGTTGTTTCTTGTTCTGTAGTACATGTGTTCTTCATTAAAAATATTAACTTGGTAAGTCACGAACTATCGAAGGAAATTGGTGCTCAAGGTCAACAATCGTTGAAACAAACGAAGGGATTGTCATCTTAACTTTCTTTCCAGAAAGTAAATAAATATTGCAGCCTTTTATTAATATTGCTGTTCATTTATTATTAATTGATTCTTTTATTAATATTCTACTTGCTTTTTAATTTAGTAAGATAGATTGTAAAATAAATATTATATTGTAATGTGTATAATGAAATAAAAACTTCTTAAAATTTTTTAACGTTTTTCTCTGTGTTTAATAACAATGAAATATAATATAAATCAGGAAAATACAATAAAATCTCGTTAGAACAAAAGATATTGTTTAATTCATAGAACACGCTAAATCGATGAAAATTTCAGTTCTCAGATCCAAAGTATACAATTTTTAATGGTCATTTGGATAGATAATTCAAAATAAGTTTAATTTTTAATTCGAAATTGAATTATCTCCCAACAAATCTTTACTCTCGAAATTATTTTGTGATTAATTGCTGACTAAATCTATTAGAATTTAAATTAATTCTGAATTTATTTATAAGGTTAAGTTTGTTAAGCCGCAACACAAAAAGTTCCGTTCCTCCCATTAGTTTGATAACACCGGTACAGTTTAGTAAAATGGCTTTTCCTCTTTTCCATTTCTTGCAATCACAATCCATTATAATCATTCCAAATATGTTTGAGGTGCAACACGTGTCGAAGTAAACAGACTAAGCATAAACTTCAAGATGAGGATAGTGAACACATGCTGCAAAATACAATTACAATCTGTTAACGAAGTGTCATACAAATCATCAATTTCTGGTCCTAAGATGCTCTCTTAGATAGAATATATTTAGTTTTGAAATTTTCCTGCTTCCGATTAGTTTTCTTCCAACCTGACAAATTGTTTTATGCTTGAATATCAGTAAATTTTAAAATGCCAAAAATTATTGATTAACTATCAATAAAAATTGAAAATCGTTAAATTTTTATGACTGTCTATTATCATCATCGGTTGATGAGAATCCTTTATGTTCCTCAAATTGTTTGACTATCACGAACAATAGATCGGAATCCATTAAGTTTATAAATTTAAATTGTTTGACGATCTTTAGTACAATCTCCGTGATGTTCTCTCAAATGTTTTTCTGTCATTTTAATATCATTTATTGATCGATATCAATTATGCCACTGGAATTGATATCGCTTCTCTAATCACGGTGCACTGATACTAAAATCGCTTAATTTTGTTTTACCAATTTAACTTGGCGCAGTTGGGAACGTATATGTAAAACATCAGAAATTCCAACAAATGGAAATTTGTGTTTTTTTTTAATTATATGTAGTTGAATATGCAACTTAGAAAGGCTTTTGTACATAGTAAATTGCATATATTGCACTTGAAATATATATAAACATATGATATACCATATTATTTTTGCTGTTTTCTATACCATATAGCGTAATATAAATGTATAAGTATTATTAGTTACTATAATAGTAATGTATGACTCTAGATTTAATTCTCTTCTTAACTTCATAGATCACGGTGGACTGATACCAAAATCGCTTAATTTTGTTTTACCAATTTATCCTTGGCGTTGTTGGGAACATATATGTAAAACATCAGAAATTCTAACAAATGGAAATTTGTGTTTTTTTTTTAATTATATATAGTTGTATATGCAACTTAGAAAGGCTTTTGTACATAGTAAATTGCATATATTGCACTTGAAATACATATAAACATATGATATACAATATTATTTTTTGCTCTTTTCTATACCATATAGCGTAATATAAATGTATAAGCATTATTAGTTACTATAATAGTAATGTATGACTCTAGATTTAATTCTCTTCTTAACTTCATATTTGTACTTTTCTAATACAGTCAGCATAGTTACAAATTCTTCACAAAAATCAGAGATTCATAATATTAATTTCTATTTTATGATATCAAAGAATTTTACTTACTTCATTGTCATTAAATATTTTTACTACTTTTATTTAAAAGTGCTCTTCCTGAGAACTATATACCTGAGAATCATAAAATTTTAACTGTTGTCAAAATTTGTAAAATCTTCAATCTTCAAAATCACTGGCTGAATATGAAATCTTTTCAATTAAATTACTAAGCACAGCCAGTAATTTAATTGAAAAGATTATATCCAGCTCAGTTCATATAGAGACGCCAAAGAATAGGCCCTCTCATTCCCACGGATTCCAGTAAAAATCCAGTACAATGTCACCTGGAATTAAACTTAAATTCTTTTTTATAAGAGAGACTAGATAATGTTTAGTTAAGTTACTATTAATAGATAATAGAGCGGATCTGCTGTCAGAAAAAATGTTAAATTTATTAGAAACTTTATTTATCAATATGTAGTTTAATCCTTTATTAATTGCAAAAAGTATTACTAAGAGTGCGGGGCCAGTTCCAACCACGGGCTGTACCCACATACGTGGAGGGGGGCCGGCTGGTGAAGGACGGGGATCACCGGGCCGGACCCAGTCCCCCGAAAAAAATCCGGGACCAAACCCGGGACGTGAACCCGGATCCTCATGCGTGGCACGCCAACGTGTTATAGTCTGTTCCACGAGAACTGACGTAGTATGGACGATACCAAGTCTACGTTGAAGGTATGAAAGCAATTCAAATGAGATATCACTTTCATTTTTCATAAACTCTAAAACATTTGCAACGATTTCTTGTCCTTGATGAAGATGTTTATTTTTAACATGTGACATTTTTGTAAAATAATATCGTAAATTTTCGTAAAGAAAAGAATAAACACAATGCTGGTAGCAAGTAAGCCAGGCTCAAACTGCTTTGATCGGTTCCTATTTTATAGAAATGGTATATCCCAAACTTACTAAGCATGTGCCCCGAACCGCCACTTCTCGTGGAATGGACTATACCACTCGGCCATCCGGCCGCCTTACATTTATATTTAGCATCCAAACATTTCTAAAAACTGTATATTTTACAGTATAGTATATGTACTGTACCACATATACTGTATACAGTATTATATAGAAAACATGATTATCTGCTGTTCTGATCCTGGTGTACAGCTCCGGCCAAAATGTTTGTCACCTCACCGGATACGTTCGGCTTCCTTACAATACTCGGCTTCAGCATGCATTAGTTTCCTCGGTAACGTAGGCACTAATGTGCTGGCGGAGGGATCGTCCATTATGTAGTTCGCTAGCAACGAGGGGTAGGGTTCTGATAGCGGCGAGAGAACTGTGACGTGTTTAAAATGAATATTAAAGTTTTCATAGAAAACGAATGGCGGACTAATATTATGGCTTTCGTAATAGATAATAAAAA
>AYEL01038867.1:0-17110 GCA_000484575.1 Olivierus martensii
TATTTTTAATACTATATAATAAATTTAATATTTTTAGTCCTGGACAAAGTTAGTTAACAGTTTCTAGAATATTGATATACTGTATTAGTAAAGAATATGTTTAAAAAAAAAATATTTTTTTAAATAATTATTACAATCCGTAAAATTTTGAAGCTGTTAACAAACAGTAATAAATAAATGATAAAATAGCTCTTCAAATTATTTAAAATTTAATAAAATTTATTTTAAAAGCTAATGCACTAAAATAGTCACGAACAATAAATCAGCTTAATAAAAAAAAAAAAAAAGTTTTTTCAGTTCTTTTTGAAAAAAGAATCTGACATTCAGGAAATGAGCTTTAGATTGACTGTCAGAAAAATTTTTAAATTATTTTCTTTATGAAATCTTCTATCCTAACATGCTTGACGTTGGAATATTCATTATAAATTATTTTTTGTGCACGTTACTGATGAAAGATTACTTTTTTTTTTTTTTTTTCTATAAATTGGATTTTGTACAAACTATTATAATGTTTCGTTTTTCTTTAGTCGTTTCGCTCTCAAAACAAAACTGAAAATGCTTAAAGCGTATCTACTGGCTTCAATATAACTAATTAACCAGACAACATTTTGGGGGCTAATGAATTAAAACATCATTAAAAGCATACTTTATAATTTTTTTTTAATTTGCATTTCGATTATTAAATGTAATTAAATTATTAATCAAACTTAACGATTCCATTCTTCTGTATTCTGAATAAAAATATTTTTTCCTATATGTTTGCAGCTTGAGGTGTCTATAGCCAGTATAGAGTCTATGGGAGAGCCAAAGTTCATATTTTATAATTAAGCATGCTTGCGACGAAAACTCATTTCTGCACAATTATGATGAATTTTGCATATCATACGCATTTATAGTGTTTTAAGAACAGATTTGAAGTGTCGAAACAGTAAAATCTCATCACTGAAATAGGACTTCCATCGATGCACATAAACAAACGCAAAACTGGCTCACTGCATCATTATCAGAAATGAAGTTGATTTTATTATTATTATTATTATTAATGAATACGATTATTATAGTTAAATAAATAAATAAATAAAATTGTCAACATATTATTATTAATTACTGTTTAATAATTCTGTATTTTTATTATTATTATTAATGAATACGATTATTATGGTTAAATAAATAAATAAAATTGTCAACATATTATTATTAATTACTGTTTAATAATTCTGTATAAATAAGACAAATTTTGGAAGCAAATATAAACAATACATTTTTATTAATATTTTGATTTATTGCAAAGATTTCATGTGCAGCAGACAAATTGATTCCTACCTTGTACTTTATATATACTATACAGATGCTGTCTACTCTTCTAACTTCTCTATAACCAACTGTCCTATCTCTGTATTTTTTTTACTGCTCAATCTGAAATAAAACATCTTCACTCAGCAACACTATTCACTCCATTACATTTTTATGTAACTATTATTATAATAAAGGAATAAACATAAAATAAATTTACTTTTATTCTTTGATTCAACAATCATGAAACATCTGTTATTATATATATATATATATATATATATAACTGTTATTTATTCATCAACTTTCGTTTAATTATTGAATTGAGTCTAACAAGAACCTTCATCCAATCTAACCAGCAACCAACAATTGCAAAACCCAGCAAAAATGGCACCAATCGATAGGGGATCGAGATACGCAAAATAGCCCTAGTGAACTAGGTCAAAGGTCGAAGGTTAACGAGATATACACGCATTTAGGTAGCATAGATATCAGAGCACGGGAACGGGAAGCGTCGCGCATCACATCGCAGCGTGGTGAAGCACAGTGTTCAGATCACATGCACTATGAAACTTTCAGCTCTATATCTCGTTAACCTTTGACTTTTGATCCCTAGTTCACATTATTTCTATTGGCTGCTGATTAGCACAGTTTATAGTCATCTCTAACATTTTGAATTCGTAAATCCAATATGTTAGAGATGATTTTAAACTGTGAACCTATGTTCACGCTATTTTTTTTTTATAGAAAATGACGTAATGTCTATTAACGCGGGCAAATCCGATTTTATGCTCCCGTTAACCCTTTAATGCCCAAATTATCTGTCTTCAGTAAGAAAGGTTTTAATAAGAAAACCACATTCTGTACACATTTAATAAACACAATTTATTTTCAAAAATTTTTGTTTGGTACATAGAGAGTAAATAACCTAAGCGTTTCTTATTTGATACAGTGGGATGCAAAGGGTTAAAATTCAATTTATAATTTGCTTTTTACTCAAAATCTAAGTAATGTAATATTAAAACATGAAATAAATTATAATAAAGTTACATTTCATCATTTTTTTTTTTACTTTTTTTTATCCCTAATTAGAATAAAATGGCACAGTACATAAATAAGATTTGTCCATCCATCCAGACGATGGTTTGCTTATATATATTATCCGGATAAGAATACACTTGCTGACACTAGTTGAAAACACTGGCTGACAAATTATACACGTACCACCAGTCATCGCGCTTATCACCAGTGGTACGTGTATCACTGGTTGAGAACACTGACTGACAATGTATATGAGTTTTATCCATAAACAAAACTTATTTGGATAAAACTCATATACAATGTCAGCCAGTGTTCTCAACCAGTGATATGTGAAAGATGACTGGTGGTACGTGTATAATCTTGACTTCCTATTTATATGCTAGGTATATTTTTGTTGGTGGTACTGAAACTTTTTAATTTTGATTTTGGTGGCACGGGTTTATGAAAAGATTAAGAACTGTTGTAGTATGTTATTAAGCCAAATTAGAGGACCAAGTCTACTGACAATGATCGATATCGATTAAATATTATCTGTTATTCTGTTCGATGAGAGTGAAGTTATTCACTTTTATCGAACAGAATGCAGAATAACTTCGGAAAGTTTCAAAAATTATGTCTGGAAATATAAAAATAGTCAAAAATTCGAATCCCTAATTTGTGTAGCCAAAAATTAAAATATAATTATATGTAATGATTTCTACAAACAATAAGTATGAGAGAGAGAGAGAGATATGAAATGGTAATTAAATCCTACAATTGCATCGGAAGCGATCTCATTAACTGCAAGATAGGTTAACAGTCGCATCGGAAGTGACAGAACAAGAGATAAGTTTCTTCTGATGTTAGATCGTAAACATTAAATAATAAATTTGATCAGTAGATTATATATATATATATTGCTTTATGACGATATAGAATCGAGATACGACAAAAATATGATAAGAATTATAGATTTAGCAGTATAATTAGACCTATAATACAAAGTGAAGCATCCTAACTAATAGTGACACGGAATTGGGAAAATCGATCGCATAATTGAAACCTTACGACGTCATAAACTTACTACATTTCACCATATGTTTACACTTTTTCTCTCCAAATTTACAAAGCTACACTATGCAGTTTATGTAGTCTTCTGAATAATAAAAGTACTGTGGTCTATATTCAAGTGACTAGATTTTCTGAACGTCAACCCGGGACGTTATAGATATTGAAGAGTTCATAGGCAGTGACGTAACCAGTATCTTTAGTGCCCGGGGCGGCATTTTTTGGCCCCCTCTTCCCCTCCAAAAAACACATCTGTTTTAACTTTCAACACATATTTTCTTAAATAAGTTTTAAAAAATTCAAAATTATACAAATATCTGGTGAATAGTAATGATATTCCATGCTCTTGGTCCTCCATTCAACTTGGTGACCGCGCGGACCGACCCCCTCTGGCTACATCACTGGGCATAAGGGGTATAGGGTGTAAGATTTGGACAAAATCCAAAAAACTTTTTAAAAACAATGAAAATAGTAAAATATTTGCAAAAAGAAAGCAGGAAGAGATAAAGAAACATATATTTTACTATTACTTTTTCTTCAGATTGATTCGTCTACATTGGTTATATTATGGTGACCATATTCTATGTATAGTAAAAGTTGGGAAGGAGAATTCTTCAGAAGCTATTTCTTTAAATTAAATCTATTTAATCTTTTTTTTTTTTTAATTTTTTAATATGAACTATTTACTTTTAAGTAAAAAACGGGACAACCCGAGACAAAGATTCAAAAACCGGGATTGTCTTTGCTAATCCGGGACATCTAGTCACTTTACAGTAAGCTTATAGGATATATTTAATACTGATTTTTGCATATCGCATCAAACTTTAAATCAGTTCATTGATTTTTAACCGGGATTAGAAGACACATTTCGAGAGTTGCGTGAAATTTTGAGAGTAAACAGTATTTTAAAATTTGCGTTAATAAATAAAATCTTAAATCCACGATTCCGTTCTAAATTAATATTTTATATCTGAAATACATTTGTTTGTTGTCGCAAAAAGTTTACATTCTTCGTCTTAGGCTGGATTCACACTGGCCAACCGCGACCGTTGCTATAGAAACGATCCCATCAGGCCTCGCTTCACGGCTCTTCGTTGCGACCACAATATTCAACTCGCTGAATATTGTCGCTGTCGCAGTGGCTACGTCATTACGATAGCCAATAGAAATGAGGTATTTGGCCATCTGTTACAAGCTGTATGCTCCATCGACTCTTATTGGCTGTTGTTTACACTGTTGCTATTGGTTGATTCGAAAAATCGTGAAGCCGGTCGTGATCCATGTGCATGTTCTATCGCAAGTTGTCAGTCGTAGTCGTAGACGTGGTCTCAGACCAGTGTGAATTCAGCCTTAGTGTTTTTAAATTTTTATTGAATTCTGTATTCAAAAGAAACACTGAAAAACACTACTTTAAACAATTGAAAGTTTTATACAATAGTTTTCTTTAAAACTTTACTATAAAATCAACGAAATAAGCAGAATTTTACTATTAAAATTTAAAAGTATGATATAGAAATTAAATTTTTTTATTGTAGGATGCGCCAGAGACGAATATTTGGCCGAAGTACATCACGCTCAATACTCCAAAATGAAGTGCGATGATGGAGGCAACTATCACCCGCTACAATGCTTTCATCGAGAATGTGCCTGCGTAGACGGAGAGGGATCCATTTTGCAGCGCTATATCCGGAATGACGAACAGACCACCGAACAAAAACTGGAAAATTGCGAGGACATACTAGAACAGCACAACTAAGAAGTGAGAAAAGAATACTGCATAATTCGTTATTCCTTCCAACAATTATTCTCTTATCATCTTTATAAACTGCCCACACGAGTTTTTTTTTTCTATTATCGACAGTGATAATATAAATATTTGCTATTAGAAGTTTAAAAAAAATCCTTGAAAGACTAGACTCGAAAAGAATACCACCAATCTTTGAGCTGATAAAAGAGGAAATATGGATTCATCGTTGTTAAGAAGCCTTTGGAACGATGCAGCGAAGTGAGCGAGAAGAAAGATAGAAAGGGTGGTTAAGTTAGTTAAGCCTTTGGAACGATGCAGCGAAGTGAGCGAGAAGAAAGATAGAAAGGGTGATTAAGTTACTTTCTGTAGGAAATGCAACAAGTGTGATGAATCCAAGTAGAACTTATTACTTCCGGACAGCGGGTGGTACCGGAAAGATATTACCCAGACGAAACCACAATACTAAACTGTAGTGACAGAAAATAATTTGATGTTATAACAACTTTTCTCCACTCTTATTAGCTTCTTCATTCCTGAGGAAGCATTCTACTGCCTTCTGTTATTAACTCCGTCTAGTTTATTCGTGTCTGTGTCGTGTGGTATTAGTCGAAATTAGCAACCAGATTTAGATCAGATCTACAGGACGGCCGACTGGTGAAAAAAATGAGAGACGAAGAATAGTTATAAGTCTGTTTCTCTTCACGATACCCTACCAGTTATCTACGTTATTTATTTAACGATCTCGGTAGACTATATTTGAACGGTTTATCGTTAATTTTCTGTACAGTGTTTTTCTATAAATTTTTATCAAAAATAAATATAAAATTTCGTCGAAAATGTTTCCTGTTTTTTTTTTTTCTATCTATCTAATTTTTCTCCACTTCAAATCACGGTTATGTAACTAGACTATCAGAGGAGCGGCTTGCCCGGCCCTCACGATTTTGACGGCTCAATTTATAACTCAATATATTATAAAAAATAATATTAATATATTTTTATATTGTTCGAACTTCAGTGTTTGTCAAAATTTGAAATTCTCTATCAATGTTTTCGCTTCTCTTGTAGGTTACACTTACCTTACTCACTTACTACTGTATATTTGTCAATTTTGTCTTTTTTTTTTTCTTTTTTTTTGAAGGGCCTCAAAAATATTAGTTGGCCCGAGCCTCGCATTTTCTCTGAGAGTCCCTGACTGTACAGTTTCCTTACCTGTTTCTTCTTTTTTTTTCTTTCCTTTTCTTCCTCTTCTTGATACACACAGCATTTGTCTTTACATAAAGATTAACTTCTTTACTGGATATACTGGGCATATTTTAATGCTACATACTTAAAAATATGTTTATGCAACTTCCGAAAATCGAAAAATTCTTCCGGATCAAAAGTCTCGTCCCACGTTTAATCGATTATGGAAGTTTCGATTATCGTAAATCCGTATGCGGTGACATTTGGAAAAATTTTTCTTCAACATATACAATACGTCGTTATATCTATTTACATTCTTTTAATTTTCTTTTAAATTAAAGTATGTAAATAGATGCTTTAGAAAATTTTTTAAACAAAAATTGAAACTTTTTAGAAAAAATACTTAAGTATTTAATAATTCTTTCAACCGTCGGAAATGACTAATGTTAAATTGGTTGCCATAACGACCGTGACGTCGGCTGCAAACGTTACCATGACGACTAGTTTCTCTTTTTATCGGAATGGCGTTGACGACGACGACGTCCGATCCTCTCTGTTCAATCCCATACGGAGGATTTAAAATGTAGTTGTTAGTAATATGTCGAAAATTTTATTTTCCGTATAAATTTAATCTGTTAGTGATGTTTTCGATAATGCATCTGAATGGAGAATTAGTCCTTTCGATTAGACAATAATGCAGTATATATAAGCCAACAAATAACTTCTAAAAATTAAAACTGAAGTGATTAAGATAATTTTATAAAATTAAGATTGGATTACAGAAACGATTTATGCGTTGATTTTGTGGATAATCACAGAAGATGAGACATCCATTAGATAAATGCCAGAAGATGAAACATCCATTAGATAAATGCCACGTACTTAATCTTAAGGAACTTCTCAGTCTCATTTTGTAGAAGGAAATCCATATCAAAGACATTCTTTGGTATGGATTTCCATCCAGAGTGAGATAAAAAAAATAATCTTAGACAGATCTTCCATCCAGAATGAAAAAAATTACACAGATCTTCATCTAGAGTATAAAAATTAGACAGATCTTCCATCCAGAGTGATAAAAATTAGATCTTCCATCCAGAATGAAAAAAATTACACAGATCTTCATCTAGAGTATAAAAATTAGACAGATCTTCCATCCAGAGTGATAAAAATTAGACAGACAGATCTTCCATCCAGAATGAAAAAAATTAGACAGATCTTCCATCCAGAGTGATAAAAATTAGACAGATCTTCCATCCAGAATGAAAAAAATTAGACAGATTTTCCATCCAGAATGAAAAAAATTAGACAGATCTTCCATCTAGAGTGATAAAAATTAGACAGACAGATCTTCCATCCAGAATGAAAAAATTAGACAGATCTTCCATCCAGAGTGATAAAAATTAGACAGATCTTCCATCTAAAGTGATAAAAATTAGCAGCCAGACTGTTCTTTCATCCAGAGTGATAAAAATAATCTTAGACAGCATAACATCTGAATCAGATCTTTCTAGAAAACAACTGTACGAAAGCTTTCTTCCATGTTACTACAAATATACGAAAGTCAATTTCGATCCATTGAAGTATTATTTATCTTTGTAACGTATTGCGATATTACTGCATTTTTTTTTTTTGTGGATTCGGAATCAATCACAAAAAAAGTCACGTCGTCTCTGTTTGGGTTGAAATATTTTCGACAAATATATCGGAAATAATAACTCAAAAGTGTAATTTTAAAAGCAGAAACTTTCTGAATTATGATTGTTTGCATTTTAAAGGAGAAAATGGATCTTTTATCCGGCTGAAACTGGTCAGAACTGCTATGTCGATTTAACGCCCGAGAAAGGAAGCTTTTATCGATGGAGAAGATAAGAAACTGTGGAATTTGAACTAGAAGGAAAAAACGATTTTCTAGCAGGGGGAGAATGAACAAATTAGGCGTGGACAGATGCAAATCGTCTTAAATCACATGTCGTTATGTAATATTGATACGCAAGTCCTGCTGGATGGAAACTTGCTCTCCTCTCTCATCGGATCGTATTTAATCCACGGATTATACGATTTATTCCGAACGGTTATTCGAACTATCAGTCGACGTTTATCCTAGTAATCCCCTTTAATTAAACCTTGGAAATCGGCATCCCAGTATTTCTTTCATCAATCCCATATAATCTAATTGTATGATGAAAATTCGATCGAAATTTTCGTTTTCTGTTTCAATTTTTTTCTCGAGAAGTTCCTTGGGGACAATTTTTCTGTTTGCTCTGATAATAAAAAGAAATCGTGTATTATTTTATATAAAAATTATTTGGTTAAATAAAAATCATATTAAAAAAAGATATTAAAGTAAGAAAAAAATCGTTGATAATTTATAAAAAGAAATCCATCTGATAAGGTATCAGTTTCTAAATCTCTTTCCGTTAAAGGATTACGTCAACATTAATTTCCCCTTAAACTATTGCTTCAATGGCAGAGATGATGGAAACTGAAGAACGGGCTGGTTTAAGTTACGTCATTGGATTCTTCTCTTTAATTAAATTGTCGATTCGCCTTTAAAATTCTGGAAAAAAAAAAAAAAACATAAAAGAAGAGTAGCGCAATCTCTATCCCAATCTGTTATGGCGAATTTCATGGTTGGCCTTTCTCAATTTAACGAATTTAATGGTTCCTGAGGCGTTTATAATTATCGGAATCTAATATTTTCCGGATTAAAAAAATCTTTTCCGGTCGAGTGTAAATAAAATAAACTCTAAAGAGTAGAATGATGCTCACTGTACCGATATTACTAACAGAAAGCGGGAAGAGAAAAAGGAAAATAAGTGAAAAGTTTGGAATCCAGGATAAATTCCAAAGCTGGATAAACGGAAAAGGTAGTGGAAATGCCATTCTCCATTCGGAACAACTTCGAGTGGCGCCCCGGAACGAAGTGGATCCGTCTCCTGTTCGACGTCATCGACGACGCAGCGCGGAATAGATCGTTCGAGATCTATATTCCCTGCCAGCTCGGCCTACCGACATAAAGACGGAAGGAGAAGACCGCTTTACAGGAACAAAGTAAGTTTTCGAGATACCCTTTTTTTTTTCTTCTTCGGGATCTCGACAAAAAACACGATTTAAATAGAATGTTGTACGGAATGTTGCATGGATGCCGTCGATATTAATAGATAATATAAATTTTTGAGGGCGTTGTATTTATCCATTTTATTATTTTCGCTGGGACTACTACTCCCATTCGGGAAACCGGAACATTTTTACTCGATAAAAGGGCCAGACGGGCGGCGCCCCGACAGTCTGGGATTGACAAACATCTGTTAACAGGAAAAAAAATGGTGCTCCATGATTACAGGAGAGTTACAGATAGTTTAATTTCGATTTTCGAAGGGGAAAAAAATCCTGTAATGTACCTTAATGGGGTAAAAGAAAAATAAAATGTGTGGCTTATGGTAGAGTGGCGCAACCAGGACGGCTGGACTGACGAAAATCGATGGATCTCTTCCATCGATTCACCCGTACTTGGTGGTGGAAAGAATTAGAATAATCCGATACGGAAAATACCGTTTATGTTCCGCGTTTGGATAGATTCAGATCTCTCATTCACATAAAAATCATTTTTAAGATGCGATTAGAGGGGCGCGATAAAATTGGAGATCGCATCCTATATCCCTTCCTCTCTTCTCTTTTTTTTTCTGGTTAAGAATCCCGTTTGGCTACGGATAACTTTGAGCAATAACTTTGCCAAATATATAAAAATTTATTCTAAAATAGATTAATTACTTTGATTAGACACAAAATATTTATCATTAATATGAATCTTTTTAAGTTTAATCCTTAAATATTTCGGAAAGATATACAGTCAAACCTCTTTAAGCCGCCACCATCGGTTCGAAGGTCCTCTCTGGCGGTAAAGGAGGGTGGCGGTTTATGGAGTTGATCTTGCCATTCGATTGTTTTGGCAGTTTAAACAACTGATTTGTCTACTAATTAAATGGTTTTGCCTCCAGAAATGAGTGGCGGTTGGCGATTAGTGAGGTGGCGGTTTATAGAAGGAATTTCATGTTTTAACATATAGGAGGAGATTTGTTATTGGCTTTCATCAGGCAAATAACGAGGGTGGCGGTTTATAGAGGGGCGGCTTAAAGAGGTTCGACTGTATTTCAAAATCCATCTTTCCGCCATATTTAAAACTTTAGTTTTTCCGATCGAATCTTATTTATCAATATATAAAATATGAGCATTTTTATTTTATAATAAGTCTCTAGTGTTTCAATATTAAATCTGTGCGGAAACTGAATTATAATTTTTTTTTATTATTTAATTCGATAAAAATAATATTATGCCTTAATAATAAAATTAATTTCTGCTTTATAACGAATATTATATATATTATATATTATATTATATAGGAAAGAAATTAATAAAATCGCGAATTTAATAAAAATATGCCATTTTGAGAGGGTGTAGAGGGTATTATTTATTCAATAGTATCCCCTAGAATTGGATGAAAGTCATATCTATGTACTTTAGATATATAATATCTAAAAATGGAAACTTTAAACACTATACATATCGATA
This sequence comes from Olivierus martensii, assembly GCA_000484575.1. Classification (NCBI taxonomy): domain Eukaryota; kingdom Metazoa; phylum Arthropoda; class Arachnida; order Scorpiones; family Buthidae; genus Olivierus; species Olivierus martensii. The sequence goes on from AYEL01038867.1 coordinate 10,880, forward strand.
AAATCGATAATAGCGTAATAATTTGCATGAAAATCGGTTTTAGCTGCCATTAGAATTACAGAAACCTTTATCATCTGTTCGTTCTTCTTATACAACTGTTTTATATCGAGATATTCTGTCTTTTGATATAAAAATAATTCTTGCTAAAACCAACTCAATACATTAATACCTCGACTTACGTCGTTTTCGACTTTACATCGGTTGTTTTGTTAATAGAAAAAAATAAAAGTCTACTAAAGGCTGGATCTCATAGGCGTAAAACTCGATATAAATACGTTAGTGTATTGATGTTGATATCACTTTCGCTATATGGCTAGACGCTGCTTCTGTACGCCGAAGTTCACTCTTGTTCAACTTTTTACGCTGCGTATAAGAATACCTCGACCATTCGTCCAATTGGGGTATGAGCTGGTTATTGAAACTTATAGATTATTTAGAAGCTTAAAAATGTTTTTAGCGACGTTACGGGGGTCTAGGTCGTATTTTAAAGAGCTTATTTGATTTACGTCGTTTTTTGACTTACGTCTCAGATTATTTAGAAGCTTAAAAATGTTTTTAGCGACGTTACAGGGGGTCTAGGTCGTATTTTAAAGAGCTTATTTGATTTACGTCGTTTTTTGACTTACGTCGCAGTCTTAGAACGAATTAACGACGTAATGTGAAGTACGACTGGTTAACTTTCGTTCTAAAATTATTAATCTGACATTTATATTTGAGAAAAGCATTCGATAGGACACAGATTTCCAAATTTAAAGCTTAAAATCCAATTAATAAAATGATTAGAGTGGTAAAATGCATTGTTTTTTTTTAATAATCTTGATCTTCTCTGCAGACATCACTATAGATCATAATGTTCGACCGATTTCAATGGCGTTTAGATGTTTCTCGCATTAATTAAATTGCTTTGAAATTTTTAATCGATTCGATTAAAAATTTGAAAGCAATTTAATTAAATAATCTTGATCTCCTCTGCAGACATCACTATAGATTATAATGTTCGAACGATTTCAATGGCGTTTAGATGTTTCTCGCAGTAATTAAATTGCTTTGAAATTTTTAATCGATTCGATTAAAAATTTGAAAGCAATTTAATTAATAAAGTAAAAAAGAAATCGAAATTCTTTCTCCGTAAATACCACTACAAGTCGCATTTTTTCGATTGTTTTGGATCAAACTTAGATCTTAGTTCACTTAAAATGTTTTTTAAGATTTCAGTTCAGTACGGCCAAAATGAAATTTTGAATCTTATAGATCACATCGCTAAACTGATTTTGCCCAAATTTGTAATACAGTACAGATATTTTTTTAAGTTGTTTAAAACTTGTTATAAATTTCATATCAGCAAGACCAAACTGAAAGGAGTAGGAAATCCTTTCAACTTGAACTCTTCTGCAAGTCTTGTTCTCAATTGATTTCGACGAAATTTGATGTAAAGAAATTTCTTGAGTTATTTTTAATTCCCCAAGAATTTCAGTCTAAACAGAATAAAGGAAACGAACATATTTATACAATTCTGTCTGTGATGTGGTTGATGTATAGTCATTAGGACAGTACTAAGCATTAACAGCATCTGTCTATTTCATCGTCAACTTTTGATTTTACGCTGTCAGAGAACAGTCAATATCATTATCCTATTTCACTATTGACTGACAAAACCTGAAGTTTAAATGACATGTTCTCTTTCCATGTAGAGAAAAGTCCAGATCGGATAAAATTCTATCCCACTTTTCTCGTTCAATCGTTGCAAATAATATTTCGTTTGCAAAAAGTACGACTTGTCGCGTATTTATCTTTAATCGCCATCATCCGGAAATGGTGAGAGAGCAGGCATCCAATCAAAACACGGATGACATAACACTGTTTCAAATATCCGCATATAGAAAATCCTAAAAATATTTTCTTACTTTCAGATAGAAATGAGAAGAACCTGGATCTACTTATGCGTATTAGGTGTATGTCTGGCCGCCCCAGCCGACAAAGGTGAGTTTTGCATCTTATATTTGGATTATGTAAAAAAAAAAATTAATTATTTAACCGATTTTCTCCATTTCTTTCGATTTATGTGAAGTCGAATCGATTTCCGGTAACGAAAAAAAAATTGTTTTATGTTTAGTTTTTCGCTAGTCAGTCAATAAATTGACGTCATTTTATGAGTGATAATTTACACAGCTATTATTATTTAATTTTTTGTAACTTAAATTAGATTATGATGATATAGTATGTTAAGTTTTTCCACATTTCTAGGCATTAAGCTCTTTTTAATTAATGTCTACTATAAAAACGTCAATAGCCAGACATCAGCCAGATCCGCAATTGTTTACCCAAAAACTTATACCCAGAGGGATATTTTTCTACGCTATTGTACTCTTGGGTTCGATACTGCAATTTTCTTTATCCTCTAGGTTTTCTATCAGGAAAATCTCAAAGCATTATTTCTCAGAGGGAAAATACTATTTTATAATAAGAAACAAGCTAATATTACTTTTAAAAAAAGCTCTTTCTTATAATCAGATTGAAAATTGAATATTGATAACGAAAGGGATGCAGAAAGATGCTCTCTTTTCTCCTACGATAGATTTGATTTCATACCAATTTGTCGATATAACGGGATTGGATCCAGGACAGTCATCATTTCAAATATGTGTGTTTGTATAGTTTCTGAAGATTTGGTAAGATAATGATACAATAACAAATTCCAATGTAAACAATTTTCCATCAATTCAATCTCTTTCTATCGGCGACATTTTTACTTTGATCTCAGTTTATGAATAAAAATATCTTACTTACGTTACAATATGTAACCACTAAGGCATTACTTCCTGAATATTGTTAGTATTTTGCATCTAATCCAATTTCAGTTAGTCTGCTATCTCGATTGATTGGATATGAATTCTGTACCATGTATGTAAATATTAAACAGTTTTTGCCATATTATATTTTCATTTTTGAATAAAATTTTTATAGTAGCAGAAAATATCTCTACAAATATTTTTATAAGAAGCCCATAATCAAAAATTCGTTTTAACTCGAGTCAACGATATACTGGATGGCTTCCTCTATGTTAGATAAACGAAACCGTCCATAACATTGTTTAATCGGCTGAACAACACAGCGGACGCGAAAACGTAATTTTGACAATATAAACAAACTGACTTTGTTTTGGTGGCCAAACGTAACCCATTTATATTAATAAGTGTGATGATCAGCTTTCAATAATTAATAAAAAGAGTATATTACCTCAATATCGAGTATTATACCATGTGAGGATCCTACTTCGGCTGCTACGCTTTTGCTAGAAATGGCCATAAGAGGGAGCCATCCAGTGAACTTGAATACAGATGTAAGAGTCCATTATATTTCTTTTCTAAAATTTAATAAATAAATAAATAACTGCGTTACTAGTTGAAAATATCAGAAAAACTTTTACACCAGCGATTAAAAATAGATTAAATTTGCGTTAGCCAAAATATATATATTTAATAGACGGCGCTATCAAATAATTTTATGGAAAATTGAAAAAATAAATCAATTCCTGTCATTTATTTTTATTTCTTTTTATAAATATTCTAATAAAGAAATCGCTTGTCTATTATTATTATTATTATTATTATTATTATTATTATTATCATTATCACTATCTGATACGAAAGAACCGAAATTTTTTTATCTGGCATAAAATAACGAAAAAACGTTTCGACATTACTAATGCTATAAAATTACTAACGATATAAATGCAATTAGCGGGAAAAAGAAGTGAAAATTTTCTAAAATACTTTAATAATTGAAAACAAAATATATGGGCGCGTTCCAAACCTCAACAGCAAGTCATCAATGCCAGGTGATCTTCCGGCCGATGTTGTCCACCGTGCTGGTTAACTTCTGCTGGCCGGCGTTCAGGTCGTCCAGCTGCTCGGTCATGTGCTCGAACTGCTGTTCCAGCCGGGTGAGCCGGGGGGGCACGTCGCGGTTCAGGCGCTCGACGTCACCCAAGCGGTGATCGAGCACGGCCAGGTCGCGTTCCAGCTTGCCGATACGAACGGCGGGTGTGGCGCGGCTGCTCATCGGTGGCCCCCTTTCTCGAAAGCGGATTGGCAGGCCGTGCAGCGCAACATGCCCCCCAGTGCGCGGCGCGCCTCGGGAATCGGGTCGCCGCAGTCCTGGCAGTGGGTGAGGCTCGGCCCTGCGGTCCTGGAGCGTGCCAGGACCGCCTGCAGGGCCAGTTCGCGGTCCTGCAGCTCACGCGCCTGGGCGCGGTCGAAACAGTCCGCCATCAGCGCAGATCCTCGGTTTCGCTGGCGTCGAGGTAGGGCACGCCGTTGATGCGGATGAAGTCCGGACTGGTGACGTCGAACGGGATCTTATGGACGGTCTTCGCGCCGCCCTTCGGATCAATGTCCAGCAGGCTGGAGACCTTGAGCTTGCAGCCAAAGGCCTCTACGCGGATTTCATCGACACCAGCCTTGGCGAAGAACAGGCAGTCCACCGGATCGATCTTGCGAAAGCTGCCGGCGCGGCGTGCCGCTTCCATCACCAGGGCGAAGTTCGCGCTGTCCAGCTCCAGTTCGCCGCTGGCGGTCACGTCGCCGTCCACATGCCCGTCCGGGACGCCGCCGGTCTGTGCAACGGCGCTGTTGTCGGTGATATCCAGGGTGGCTTTCTCGACGTGAACCAGGGTGTCGCCCATGTTCACGTCGAAGTTCATTCCAGAAATGCGGGCCATGGCTTACTCCTCGTCGCCGCCGGACAGGTCCAGGGCGATGTTCGCGGTCAGGGTCTTGGGGCTGTTGAAGGGGCGGATCTTGATGAAGACCTCTACCTCGGTGCGGCTCTTCCAGGTCAGCACCACGTCGCCGTCCTGGGGCGGCTGGATCTCGCCGGGGAAGGTCTGGCCGGCAAAGGTGGTTGCGCGGGCCATTTCGCGTAGCGGGCGCATGAGGGCGGTACGGGTGGACGCCATGCTGTTGGGGGTGTTGTTCACCTTGCGATCCGCGACACGCTGAATCAGCAGGATCCGCACGCGCCGGGCGGCCTTGTCGGCCACGCGCAGGTTCTCCACGACGTTGAAGTCACTGCCGGGGGCGTCGAGCAGGTTGCCATCGCCCCAGAAGGTGCCCGGATAGTCGGGGTAGGTCTGAGGGACGGAGTAGCGGGCCTTGTCCAGCTCGGCCAGCACGGCCATATCCAGAGGCACCCCGTCCTTGTCGCGGGGTTTAAAAAAATTACATAAATTCAATGAAATATTATCATTTTTCTTAAGGCTGGTACCAAATGAGTTGACCTAATCTGCGATGACACAACGTAAAACTGTACTTGACTCATTGCTAGCTTTTTTGCGAGAGAATTTATACTCTAATTGCTTGTCAATATGTTCACAAACAAGTCAACGAAATAAGAATTGAAGCTTTTGACGTACATAATGAGATCCAATCATTTCGAGTTTCAATGTCATCCGTTACTTTGATTTTCTTGCAAAAAATCTGATTTTTGTATGTTTTTTAATAAATAAATATTAGATCGACATAAGTTTTTGACTTAATAAGTTCATATGGACAAATATAATTGCTTTTCAAAACATCACGGTGCAAAGGTGGTTTCATCGCACATCTCACCCTTACAAACAGCAGGGTCTTACTATTGCCAGATCTGATGATTTTTAAATGTTTTTTTTATGACAAAATATATAGTTTAAAATTGCTGATATAGGAATTTAGAGACTTTATAATTGCCTTTATTCAAAAAAATAAAAAATTATTTCTGATATAAGAATTTTCTTACTATTGCTCTAATACTTTGTGATTTTCCTTAACTGGAATTGGCAACATTAACCATAAGTGTAAATCATTTCACTTCACTTCACTTTTTCACTTAATTGATTACATAACAAAGTTCAACAAGTGTTCATCGATCCGTTATAGAGCTTTGTATTATTATTATTAGTGTTATCTTTTAATGCTAATTTTTATTTTTTTCCCATTTTATATAGCCCGCATCTATCATTTTCCTATACCCATAATTTTTTTAGAAGTCCCGACAAAAACATTGAATCAAGGTTACACTGTATGTAACAGCATAAGTACAGTATATACTGTATAATTAAAAAAAAATCAAAAATTGTATTTTTTTGACATGTTCTGCTTAATGTTATCAATCGGTTATTCTTATCAAAATAGATCGGTCCCAAATTGATTCTAATAAGCAGCTTCTACTGTAATAACATTTTCAATGTTATGC
>AYEL01038893.1:0-79047 GCA_000484575.1 Olivierus martensii
TAACAGGTCTTTTTATAACGGAAAATACCTTTGCGCAAACTCGCTATTCTTTCAATTAATCACTTTTTATGGATTTATAAAATACAGAGTTTTTCTCAAAAGCATTTTATTTTTATATATTACACACATATAGGCCTATTCTCCCAGGTAGTTCACCTGATTATTTTCCTTAATTGATGAAAACTTTATCTTAATTTTTGAAATCTTTCCGTTAAATTTTAACGCTTTCCTCGATTTTTAAAGTGTTTTCGTTAAATGTCGAAACGTATTGGCTAATTTAAAAAATATTTCGCTAATTAGTGCAACCATTTCTCTCTTTTCGAATTTTTTCGCTTAGTTGTTTAAGTTTTTTGCCAATTTTTCGCTAAATAAACAAACTATAAGCGCGTATAATTTTTGGAACGACTTTATTTGCCCTTTTCCTTTCGTTATATTTTAAATAACAAAATGTGTTTTAAGAATAATAAGCCATCATCCTTTAAATTTAAGCATTATGTATTGAATCCTATATGCCACCAGTCTTTCAACTATTTTTATATAAACTTATTGAAATAAAAAAAACAAAAATTTCTTTTCTCTCAAAACTCAATATTTTAACTTGCTTAGTTGGCTTCAATTCTTACCGAATGAATAAATTTATGCAGTGTTTCGTATTTAATGAAAGCTATACCGCTATAAGTGCTGTATCTAAATATTGTTTTTAAGTAACAAAGCATTTTGCCACCAAAACCGAACTTACACATTGTAACTATTGCCAACTATCTATAGAAAATATAGATATAGGACTATTGGTTTATACATAATTCATTCACCGAAAAGGTTTCCATGTTTATTATCGATTTTCTGTACTATAGGTAGAAAATGCGCATAATGTGGTATGTAATACGCTGATATTTGACAAGAGACGACGTCGCGTATTGTAAATACAATAGGTGAGTAATTAGTTCGTTTGCCAGACAAATAATTAGTAGAAATGCGCTTCCTCCCGCCCATGACCTTCGTTTCCAATAGAGGAAATTATCACTTAATTTTATGATAAATGTTTCTATGTTTATTACCACTGCGAATAAATGAGTAAAATTTCTATTTTTGGAACTGCTGAGCCAACAAAATCGCTTAGCAATTGTACAAATTAAAAATTTATACGAAATATTAATAAAATTACCGAGTTAGCTAGAATTTCTGTTAAGGCGGAATTACGCTTAATAAATGTATGTTTGTCATTTAGTTAATACCTATTTCCCCGAGAAAAGTGGATTCTAATTAATGTTTACACTAATTAGAATCCACTAATTAATATTCACGAAAGTTTTAGAAATATATCTAACTGGAAATATAAAATATATATCCGGTTTAAAATTGATCATACACAATTACTTGATACAAGTTCTCGCTGTTTGTATTTAGAATTATAAATAATTAGTGAACAATTTTTATTTATTTTTTTGATAGAATGGATTAAAGAAAGAGAAAGAATAATAATCTTGATAATTTAATTTCTCTTTCCATCTATGAATTTAAACAAATGTCCTTGATTTTCTAACACAAACTATTCATAAACTATAGCACCTAACTTCCGAAATACACATGAGAAAGAATGACACTTTCTTTTTTTCTCCTTTAATTCAATTTTCGTTCATTCAATTTTGTTTCTCATTGTACTTCGTGTGTTCATTCTTTTTTCTTATCTCCTTTTTGTTCTTTGTCAAACTCTAAATATTTTTAAGACAGCTAAAAACAAATTTTCTAAATTGAAAAGCTTTTCTTTTCGATCGATAAATTGTAAAACTTCGATAATAAATTCAGAGAATTTTGATTTTAAAGAAACAACATTATTAATTTCGATGAATAATTCTTCGATATTTACATGCAAACTAATCATTGAACTTTTTAAGCTTCATTCTATTTATTATAAAATTTATTTTATTATTAAATATTTGAATACGATTTACGCGAAACAGTTGACCAAACTTTAATGAAGAGTGAATATAAATTCAACATATTGATTTATTTTTTCCTCTGTTATTGAAGATATATATTGTTTTCTCAGAGGAATCTAGATAGAAACAATCTTGTTCTATCAAGTAGGCCTATAAAGAGAGAGATTTTGCAGTAAAGCTAAGCAAACTTGTAAACCTCTCGACTACTGATCAACATTTATTACTGATAACAATGGAAAAGAGCTGAGACATTCTTACACTCAGCTGTATGTCTTTTTCCGAAGACCCAGTCTACTTATATCCGATCAGTAATCCTTTTCCGGAGCTAGAACAGGGGGGAGAGAGAGAGATCTATTCACACAAACCTCAGCCTGCCCGCAATTGTATCTCAATCACAAGTTAGACCAGCCAGGAAGAAAAAAGCATGTTTTTGTCAAAAGAACACAGTTAATAGGAAACCGCTGTGGACAATGGCTGGACCTCACCCCCTTGGGGGCTAGTGGTCCCAGGTTGGGGAAAATTAGTGTGTCTATTGTCGATTTTTCTCCTTCCTCTTCGATGTGGGGGTGTTATCGGTTGTTTACTATTTCTATTGACTTTGTAACCTCCACCGAACTTGACTAATCCCGACTAGATCTTACAAAATGACTTTACAATACACCTAACCAATGCAAAATCCACTTATGCGGATATTCCAGATTTGCGGTCGAAAAATGTCCCACCCGAGGTTTTTTCCTTTCTCTTAAACACCTTGAAAAAATAAATTCCTAAGTCCAGGTGTTCCAGAAGTAAATCCGTATAGGGCATTAGCTGATTCATGGGTTTTATTTTTCATAAAAAACATCTTTAGACACATCTTTAGATGTTTGTCTAAACATGTTTTTCATAAAAAAACATATTTAGACAAGCATCTTTAATCATCTATGTCTAAAGATTATAATATATATATTATAATCTTTAGACATATATATATTATAATATTTTTATGAACAACTATAAGCTTGTTTGTTTTTTTTTTGTCCGTTATATTGTATGCCTAATATAAAAATTATAAAATAGCCTAATGAAGCAAAAGAATATAAATATTTATGAAGAAATTAACTATAAGCTTCATTATTGCAAAACAATATAAAAAAATAAGTGAAATATTTTCTTTGCTCTATTTAATCACAATTTTCAACTGTCCCAGCATTCAATTTCAATGCTTTCTTTACTGTGATAATTTCTATTTATTATCAGTAAGATAATAAATAGAAATGATCATTAAGATAATAAGATAAGAAGACCCGAAGTTTATTAAATGCTTGCAAATTAATGCATCTATTTAAAACGTTTTCAAAATCAGTTCAAGCATTTTCCTCTATTATCCAGTTCTGAAATTGGAGATCGTAATGATTAATAACCATCCAAACGGTTAATTCTTAGTTTTAAATGCAGAATTATTGTTTCTTTTCAACAATTAGATTGACCCACATGGTAAAATATTATCTCGTCAGATGAAGAAAAATGCTTTCTCTTGTTTTCGTTTCCTCCTAAAATTTGGAGAGTGCAGATAAGATTTGAATAGAGTTTCGTCAAATAGCCTTAGGCATAAGTTTTCGTAAGCATTTTATTTTTAAAAATCATTTCATTTTCAAATAGTGACAAAGAAAAGAAACTTACGTAATTACCATGAAGTCCATTTTTGACATGAAAAATTACTCTGCTAATTCTAAAACGATTAAATCTCAATTCGTTATGAAAACTCAATCTTCCTTGTCAACCTAGAGTAGACATTTATAACCTATTTAGAAAAGGTGTGTCATGCTTGTTTTTATTGCTCAATGCTTTTTATAAAGGATTATGGTCTCAATGACTGGAAAATTAGATGATAAATTGCACATTAAAGTTAATGATCATTAAATGTGTATTGTCGAAAAGATTTATTTTTGATCTACTATGCGATTATAAAGTTTTCCCTGGATTTTTATGGCACAAAGTCAGAATAAAAATGAATAGATTAGCTTGATATATAAAGTTGTAATTACACTGTATTCTCAGAAAATTCGTGGAGTTTACAACGTTGTATGTTGTGTATGGTGCTAGAGCGCATTAAAGATAGCATACTGTATACTGTAGATCTCTATCGCCACATTCCTTAACTTAAAACAGAGTGCATTCTGCGTAATTTCAGGGTCCGTCCTTTCGAATTTTATGGACCATTTCATAGGAGGGACACGGATCATCAACACTTAGCTATCTTCCCCCACTGACAATACAATGTTCCGGGTTTGTGGATTCTTCTAGTCCTAAATGTCACTTAGTCCTAAATGTTCGACGGTCACAGCACATTGAACACGATCGCCTCCCATTCCATTGCATAAGACTTAGCAATTGTAAACTGGCAAAAAGAAAAAACAAGTCCTTCGTATCAGAAGTAAATGTAGCCAATTTTTTGTATGTATAGGCTACGTAAAAAAGCAATGCGGAAGGAGGTACTCGATGGTTAAAAAAGAATGCTTAGATCTACTGCAAATTTTCGATTTATTACGACACTTCCTCGAATGAGAACAATTGAACGCGGATTGTAAATAGCTCTTAGTCTCTCTCTTCTCAATTTAACAGTTTATAGGGGCGGAATATGGGTTAAACTAGGGGCTGACTAAGGGCTGAAAACGTCACCTGGTTCTCCATCACGCCATTTAAAATCTATTCCACACTTCCCCAATTTGATTCCAGCTGCACGAGCAACTGTAAATGAACACCTGCTGAATGCCTCCTTTCACCTCCAAATATTGGGCAGATCCATAACTATAGAAGAGCGTCAGTCCACGTGACATCTTGCTTCGTTAGACTTCTACCTAATAGCTTCGATGCACCCTACATTCTCCTTTTATTCTCCCCACACCAATGATTAGTGGGCTTGATCGATACTGGCTGCGAGAATTTGGCTCATTCACTCTATTATTTTTTGCCTACAGTTATTATATGTTAAATAAGATTGAATATCCTTATCGCCGTCATCCAATAATACACAGATAATGAACTCTTAATATCGAGAAAACAAAAATTCTATTAAACGCATTAATAATTATTCTTGAAGAATTTTTATTTGATATTTCAATTGATAGCATTGTAACATAATTATTTTAACATAACACTATTATTATTATTGTAAAATATAAAAATATAGGCCTATAATTCTTAGTGAAAGCTTCAGTAATATATATCTTATAGATTTCCACTGGTAATTATAAATTGGGGAAAAAATTATATACCGTATTATAAAAATAAAAATGAAGGAAGTTTAAAATAAAGACTATCTGCAACTGAAGTTGGTTCTACGTTCCATAACAGAATTGCCACTTAATGTCAAGTAGAAAGTAGACATGGTCATTACACGAGGACTGCTGCCTAATTACAAGGTGATTACTCTCAGTCGTAGGGTTAAAGTACTGGCAATGAGCAGATCTAGTTTGGTCTGCTTTTTCTCACCCTAGCTGTTTCAAAAACTAAAAAAAAGACGAGAAAATAAACGGAATAAACATTATTACCAGATACAGTTACAATAGGATATTCAATAAATCCTAACTAGATTGTCGTTGACAAAAATGATTGTCTGTACAATAGTTATAAAAATGTAGCCTTATTGTTTCAAAACGAAATTTATTGTTTCGATCTCGACAGGAATTCGAGATGAAAGCTTTACAGGCTAATTTTTCCCCCCTCTTTTTTTCTAAAAGCTAATTGTTATAAATAAATTTTTCTTTATCTGCTAATTACCACTAATTTTATTAATTATGAGAACTTTTTTTTACTTTAGATGTTTGGAATTTTTATTTCTTGCATAATGATCGCTCGATATAGGCAATATCTACTTAGAATTTGCAAGACCTATAATTATGGTTATCGTATAATTATAACTAATTTATAATAATTTCGAAAATAAATAAATCAAAAATTTCATGTAAACCTAAGTATATATAATGTAAAAGATTTTATCCACTTATAATACACGAAAGAGGAGACCAAATTACTACAAAAATTACGGATTAATGCAAAAACATAATTTCCATTTCCCCCTATTTTTGAAGGTTTATAAAGCGAATTTAGTATATTTAATTTCCATGTCAAAAGTTATTTTTGAGGAGGATTTCGTCTTTAACTTCTCGACCTTTGAGTTTCGTCATTTTTATATACTCTTTTTTCCTTCTTTCTTTTATAGCCTAGGCGTTGTTGGCACGCGACAATATCGTTGTACCGCCATACAGCCAGTTCGTGTCCCCGAATAAAAGGGAGGATACACTAATGCCATTAAACTCATTCCCTTTACTGTCAATAAGGCGCAGAGATTGGCTTTCAGAAAATTAGCTACACCCTATACAACGCCGAGTCTCAGTTTTAAATATTATCTAAAGCAAACGCCCAACAGTTTCATTTGTTACACGAAAGAGCCATTCATTAATTTCTAACAAAATAATAAAGCGGCAAATTCAAATAAAAATAAAAACACCAGGAAAAATCCCCGACTAAATCAGAAATATTTAAAGATGTAGACAATAACAATGATTCGCCATTAGAATAAGTTAATGGCTATTTCATTGCGTCTATAGATGTCCAATGATGACTGAAACGATTTGTTAGCTTCCAGATTTATTCCTCCTGCTTGTACGATAATATCGAATAATAAAAACTCTTAATATTGTCTAAAGTCGAATAATAAGATTAACTTAATGACTGTATGCTCAGTAAAGTCATTATTGTAAATCTAAATGAAATGAATACGCTTTGAAGTTCGGAAGCTGCATAATGCGATTTATTTATAAAGAAAAAAGTAAATTTATTTTCTTCGATTTCTCTTCCACTGTACTTTTAATAATCGAGGGATTATCCTGACTCATAAATCTATTAAAGTCAAGCAGGCACGGTTAAGTGTCGACGCCGTTTTCCTATTTTTAGAACGAAAAACAAATAGGCAATTTCGCTCTTAAACTCGATCATTTTTTTCTGTTTTACGTCCACATTACTTCATATCCATTCTCGGATTCTTGGCGACAAACCATATTCATCTTAATAAAAAATAAAATAAAACACAAATCCTACTGTTTCTTCGCTTTTGTTTTACTAAATGTTTCCTTTTTCTGGGTTAGAAGTACGACGCAAATAAAATCCGGGAATGTGTAAAGCTTACAGAATTCATCTCACACAATTTTTCTTTTGTCCAACTAAAACATACAAATATAAAAGAGTATACTATATATATTTATTTATACCTGTATTTCTCACCTTAACGTGTCCTATTTGCGTTTAATACGCAGCAGCTGGATTAGGATGCAGTGACCAAATGTCGGCTGTAGTGACGTCAGCCGCTTTTCCTTTTTCCTACCACTCCGCCCACTTCCGGTATCGTGTTTCGGGTGCTGTCGACACCGTCCATTTTGACGTAATCGAAGTGGTAATCCGTCTTTGGACATCAGGGTGTGGTGTAAAACACTACAGAATAAACACGCCAAAAAATCTGTTTTTCAAAAATTTGATTCCAAACTGAATTCGTAAGAGAAACACGAGTTATTCTGTTTACAAGTATTTTTTTCGTTTAAATCATTGCGTATGGCTTTTCCACCTCATAGGAAAATTTAAAAGTCCTACATATTTAATGTTAAAACCCGTTTTGCATTATTTATCGTACCACGATCCGATATCGTGTTTTTTTGTTTTATATAATGATTATATAAATCACAGAAGCTAAAGTACAGTACTCGAAAGATTGAAAAAGCGAATAAAAAATCCAAAATTTAAAATAGGACGAGTAAGTTATTGCATGAATGGTTGTTATAGAAATATAGATGGTCTCTGAGTCGTATAAACTTGATCTTCATTTAGATCGCTTCGGGAGTATGAAAATTTAATGATGCACTGGCATTCAACGAAAGAGGAATTTATCGTAGTCCTTTTCTATATATAGATCCCATATCAGTAAATATAAAGAATTATAAGTAAATTCCTCTTAGGGAAAAAATATATTTCTAGTTTCGAAATTACGTTTTAAAATTGGAAAAACGTAAAGGGTTTTAATTTAAGAGAAAAAAGCGGGCGATATATGATAGCGAGTTATTTCGATATCGAATATAAATAGAATAAATAAGGATTATCAATTTCTTTTAATCGGCATATTTATATTTAATCAGAGTTTGACAATTAGAAATCTAAGCTAGAGGAGAGGGAAACAACTGCCAGCCAGTTCTCATCCGCGCAGAGGCCGTCACCCCCACTTAACCGAAATGGACGTAACCCAGCGGCGAGCGTATTGACCGGACGAACAGTGTTTGTCATTCAGTGTCGAGACACAAGTCTAGCAACATCGTATACCGACTCGGCCGTTGAGTCCACTCGTCGCCGTCCGATAGTCTGCCAAATTTGGTAACCATCCCTTACGCATTAAAAACTAAGTAGACAAATCAAAAAACTGGCATTTTGGTTTACGTCGGAAGTCAAGGCCGTCCTCGTTACATCGACTAACATAACACTGAAAAGTTTTTAAACTGGTGGATATACAGATATGCAATTTCCCGACTTTATAGGATGCAGCGTTGCTAGGTGAGTGATAATTAGTTTGTAAGGTTAAACAGAAACCAAATACTTTGTATTAAGGTATGGATGAATATGAAGATTATTTAAGAGTACAAATGTAACGCTTTAATCTACGGTAGCTGCGCCGTAGCTCCCTACTGTACCTGCTCTAGCTACCGATCAGACAGCTAGGCAGTCGATAATTCTTAACTGTCTGACTAACTCACCAGGGAATTGTGCTCCTTCCTGCCTGTACTAGAAGTGACGGAGTTTGTTGCGGAATTAATATTGATCGCTTACTTAAGACTATTGTTAGTGTTCCATTCTGTTCGAAGAATGACGGATTTTATCGGCATGTTACTAAAACAATCCTTCTCGATGACTCCCTGCTAAAACCGCATTTATATCCGCTTAAAAAATAAATTCCATAGGCTTAAAATTCGTAGGGGCAGACATTGCGCTAAAGTTACTAACGCTCAGTAACTGGTTAAAAAATAAATAAAAGCTTTTAATAGGTCGTTACACGTTTACATATATCTTTAAATAGCCGAATAATAATCAGGAGTCGAAAAAATACAGTTCAGCACTGGTATATCGTGTTACAGAAGTTTACTTTGGTGTCAAGTTTAACTTGTGTGTTACTTATTAGTTATGCATGCGTTGTATAAGAGACTTCTTGTTACAATGCCGCTATAGATTCGACTGTATTTTATAGCTATTGCGCGACAACACGCCATCACGCTGTAATAGCGTACATTTTAAATTTCGGAAGCCTGCCATCGATTCGTATCGATATGGTGTGATTAAATTTTAAAAGGACAAATCGATTTTTTAAACAGTTTTTACCGACACCAAACCTGATTTATATATATATATCGATCGGAATTATTAAATAGTTATAGTAAAAATGATAAATTTTTCAATTACTGTATATAAAAATATCTTATTATTTTAACAGATGCTTTATTACTTATCTGATATTTATTTTTTTTTCCTCTGTACTACAAAAAAGAAGGAAAAAAATTGTTCCTGTTAGATTCAATGTGGGTTTTTGGAACCAAACCAATCGATCGGCAACAGAGATAAGTCGCAATTTATTAACTGAGTTTTCTACCAATGATGCGATTAAATACAAAAGTTTTGATAAGTAATTTACACAACGATTATGATAATTAATAATAATAATAAAATCTTATAAAAATTCGGGAGTTTTAATTTTTAAAACAGAATCCGCTTGTCAAAATGGGATTAAATCGTCACCAGAGTGTTTCTGAAGAGAAAATATTAAATTTCTATTACGCAATCGTTGGAGAAATAAGAATGTGCTGAGCGTATCGGTAGAAAATTTTAGTAATGTCATCGAGTTTTATTACAAGAGTTGATATTCTGTTTATTATTCCGATTATATTTGCTGTTTCATCTGGCAATAGCCACCCCGAAGGTATCTGGGCGTCTGACTTTATCTGTATACATTCAAAACACATTACTGTTGCGAGGAATGCTTTTTTTCTTGCTAGCCTGTTATAAAGCATTCAGTGCTGCAATTGTCTTTGACCACGTTTTCTCATGTCTGCGGCTATTGTTGTTGTTCCTGCCTGTCATTCAGACTGTTGTTTCTTCCTATTCTTGTTTTTAGCCTCCAGACTTGTCTTCTTTCGGTTTTTTCCGTTCTTTCTTTGTAAAAACAGAATTACGATTCTTAGCTTTATTTTTAACGAATCCAGAATTCCACATGTTTCCGATTTAATAGAATAATAGGCTTTAATTTTCGTTTAACTTCAAACAGTTTTAAACTGTAATCTTATCCCGGTAAAATTTTTGATAAGTGGATACTTAGAAGTCAATTCAAGAATACTGAGAATCTAATTAGTTCTAAGAATATTTGAAACTTTTTTAAGTAACTTTTCTTATCGGATACAACAATTAAAAGTTAATAGAGAGAGAGAAAGCGTTTAAAATTTTTGCTGAATTCATCACGTGTTATAATAAAAGCCATTTTCAAGTTTCGTATTTTATCTGGAAGATTTAAGTAATCTAAATTTGTTTTGCAGGCAGAATGCGAAGGCAATTTGTAAAACAAACCGTTCTGCCTACATCTGATATTCTTTGTAGAAGTAATGACTAGTAACTAGACACCTCCCAGGTTGCAGATCTGCAACATTACAAAACCGAAACGGGCATTAGGAGGCTACTAAACGAATTTGCATGCGCATTTATTTTTGCCACTTTTGTAAAATTTCGAGCAGCAAAAGCGTCGTGTAGCCTTTAATCGCACATATTTTCAAACCGGTCACTTATTTGCACCACCCTGTCTGGCGCACGTAATCATTTGCCATCTTTGCATGTCCGGGATAACAAGCATGGTGGCTCGTGTTGACGGTTTGTACTTCACTTGGCGTGTACAACGTTGTACCGTACGTGGCCCTAGGAATACGAGGTTGATCACCTACCATCACGCGAACTGAAATATTTAGCAATTTGCACAAACCGTCGAGTGAACTGCGCATCTGTCCCTCTACTCGAGCGTATTAACCAGAAATACGACTATAAAAACTAATTTAAAATCGAAAGAAGTCCGCGGAAATCGTAAAAATACTTCTAATTAACCGATAGTTAAAGGAAAAGCAATTGCAGTTTTTAGTTGCGATAGATTAAACCGAGTACAGTAATGGGATAAATCCATTGCACAATCGCTAATTTCAGATTGTTAAACAATGGATGGCCATTTGCCTCATCACGGATCCGGTAGACAGTAGAAGCCCGAGGGTTCTACAGCAGTTATCTTTTGGACTGATGGCCAGACTGAGTGAGTCGGCACCTCGCTGCTTCTGTTGGGTGTGGACAAGACCCTCGTTCTCTAGGTCGGGTAGGCTTAGCACGTTGTAACCCTGGGGACAGCTCTAACCTTCTAGTCTCCAAGGCTGGAATGTCGCTACACCAAAACAGGACTCCGACGTCAACCTCGCGGCACTTATATCGTCGATCCAAACTGCGATTACCTTACTACGAGTTATGAATTTTCTCGAACACGTTTCGTTTTAAGCCGACGTTATAGTTCTAAAGCTATAATCTCCAGATTTAAATTGTGACCAACCTGATAGATGATCAAATTATAGACTCGGATTCGAGCAGAGAGAAATCTTATAGAAAGTACGTTCGTTCCCTCTGGTATCGTTTGTCTGCTATTAATGACAGCCTAATAAAAGCACTGTTTTTAACGCTGGAAACAGCGAGTAGCCAAACAGGCGTGCACTTTAACCACCCCATCTGGTGAAAGGGGACGTTCGGAGCAGTGTTAATTCCAGGCTGACCCACTCAGCCTTAATGAGACCGTTAACCCGATAGTGTGTCATTGTTGAGAAACGTTGCAGAGTTTTTACGCTTCTAGTTGCACGAAAATATTAAGTTACATCGCATTTAACTATTCGGTGGAAGAATCATAATAGTTACTATATCAGAAAATGTAATAATTCAGACGAAAAACAAAGTCATAAACCTGCATAAATTGATTACGTATCGAGTATGGCAAGGCCAGAGTTCCGTTGGAGAATATGCATTTTATGTTTAATATAAATAAAATGACTTTCAAACAAGCGGCTTATAATTCCTAAGAGGTTTTAATTGAGAATTCAGCCCGAAGCATTGTTATTGTATTAATCCTGCTTATAATGGACTTCTCCCAAGGGTATTGTTTGTACTTTTGCTAACGACACCCTCTAATAAAACTTAATGACTACTGAAACCTTTAGGAACCACTTTTCCGTTTAAGCAATTTTCCAAAAGATTTACATTTTATCTTTCAGTTTGAAACAAATAAATTTAATTTTTGATTAAGAGAATTTCAAAAATAAATTATTTAAAACAGAAAAATGTAGCGTATATTTTCTGAACGATTTTTCTCTTTTACTTTTTTTCTAGTAAAAGTTGAAGTGAGGAAATTTTAGCTAGCAATTTGCATTTGTCACCACGCTTTAGCGCTATAGTCTGGATATTAAGATGAATTACCGAGAATGGAGTAGTCGTCATTCGTTTTGTGTGTTTTTATTGCTTTTCATTCATCGTAAACTATAAACTGCCGATGATTTATGTAAATGGGTACCATAAAGAATTTATTTTATGAGAATTTCCGGAATTTCTCCGATTCTAATGAACCTAGTGGAAGTTCTTTAATATTTACGTCTTTTCTTTAAATGTTTGTTTCGTATATGCCTTTTCAACAAATGGGAATTCTTTGAATATCTGTAAATTTTAAAAATGGAACGGGTATAAAATTTTCTTCCACTTTCTTTATTCTGAATATTTAAATAATTGAAGAATATGATCTTCAATATTTTTATGATCCAGCGTGTAAATTATCTCGAGATTATATCATTAAAGTGTTGACAGAATAATGAATGATTTTTTTTTTTTTTAATTTATGAACTTTAGCTTCATTAATAATTAAAAATATAGTCGAAACAGCATTTTTTAAAAATTTTAATGAGCTAATTAAATTTAAGTAAAATAATTCTTTATAAAAGAATACAGAAATTTAAATATTGATTGGAAAATTATGTTAAAAGTAATATAGAAAAACATAATTCGATGTTGTTAAGTGAGGTCTAATTTAAGACACTGTTTGAAAAAAAAGGATGCTGTGTTAAATATTTTAATTCGTCATGATAAAAATACAGCGCTAACCTTAATAATGCATTCGATATCTGTCTTATCATCTCCAGAAACATTTAACCTTTATGAGACTGCTGCTTGTTGCGTGTGAAAAGTAAATGATCGGATTGAATAATGACACTTCTTTCATTCGACTTTGTTAGAGTTAATATAATAACAAATTAATATAATATTTACTGACGTTCAAAAGAAAACATTAAGCAGAATCGTGTGAGCGAGAGGATTTAAAAAAAAAAAAATTTTGTGCAGACAAACTTGAAACAAAACAGAGATTGTTTCGGCACTATATCTCTAAACCGCCTCTCACCACTCGTTTAGATTGTATATCGGAATAGCTACCCGAAAGTGAAGAAAAAAGAAACTACCATTTGTATAAAGCCAGATAGAGGAAGAGAGAGAGAGAGAGGTTACGCCTAAGCCCTGTTTGTTGTTTCTGACTGGATGAGAATAACAGGACTTTTGTCCTATTCCTTGTGGATCTAATCCATCATTGGACTGACAACCTTCCTGTAGGTAGGGCCTCTTGTTTGTGTATAGAGATCGGATGACTTGTAGTCCTTAACCACCGCAGTATTGTATGTTCCTAATACAGCTTACTTGTTAAAGGGGAATGGGGATATAGTAGTGGCTGTGTTCTGTCAACAATAGCATCATCTATCCAAAAGTTGAAGTGGGCTAATATACCTATCATTCCGTTTAAATGACATAGTTCAATGATATCTGCACTTCTTCCAGCTAGTCACACCGCCATTATAAATATCTAAGAACAGCTCGGTAACCGAATACGTGAGATTTTCGAGATGGCAAAAGGTAGCTGTGCCGAGTAGCACAGTTCCTCTCGGTACTATTTTTAAGATTTCCCAACTGCATATGGCTGCCGAACAAGAAGTTGAAACGTAATGACAATAGTTTTACTTGGAGGGCAAAAAATTAATAATGTTTTCAGTCGACGTTAATGGAGAACCGTTCCGTGTTTTCAGGAAGCTTATCATTCTTAAATTCCGTCCATCATCATAAAAAAAAGAATGGCTCCGGAATAATACAATTATCTCGGCCGAGCTATTTCCTTCGGTATAACTTCCGAAGTTCGTAAATAATAAGGTCTGCGTAATGGCAGCGCCCAATCACGTGACCGAAGGCATCTAGACAGAGATTTTGAGTTAGCGCAGCAACAACAGCAGCAGTCTTGAGTCAAATCAATAGCGCAGTCGTTTTGAGATTTTCTCGATAGAACTAAACCAGTTTCAAATACTTACTAAAAAGTCGTCATACTTGTTTAACCAAAGAATAATATCACATAAAAACTTTCTTTTTAACTGTAATGTTCTTTGGATTTCAGGCAACCAGCGTATAAGTTTAACTACGCACTTTTTTATTTATTTTTTTACAAAAAGTTAGTGATTCTTAACTCTTAGTTTCTGGTAATCACAGATCTAACACGCGGGTCAAAGAACATTACAGAAATGATCTCGGTGCTCGAGATAGTAATTTCGAGAAAAACTCTTACTAAAAATCGCCATCAATCGGAGAAAAGAAAATAACGAACAGTTTATCTAGAGCTATGGTGCAGTGTCCTCCAAACAGGTCGTGGTGAGCAAAATAATTATAGAACCATTCCAAAAGGTGGTAGCTGGTAGATTTTCATCTCGGACGGTGGATCAAAGCGTCCAGCAACCTTGTAGTGGAGGTCAGAAACAGAATGGCCCATTTCAATCTAACTGGCTCTCCTCCGCTAACACCTGTCTCATTGCTTATCTTCGATAAGGAAAAAGAGGTTTACGCCCTTCACGAACTCTCTAGGTTACATTAGGTATTATTATTATTTTTACTGTTCCTTATGGCGCTTAAAGTAAATAATCATCATTACAAAATCTAAATATTATATAAAAGAAATTTATTTATTTTTATTTCATAAATTAGACGAAATAAAGAAGGTCGAAGTCATTTATTAAAAATGTTATTGTAGACAATTTGTCACGTTATGGTAATTGGTTTAACAGACTAATTTTAGCCTCTTCTGATTGGTAGCTAAAGTAATTTAGATTAATTCTATATCTGCTTCGACTGGCTAATTATCAAAAAAGCCGATGCGATTTTAATGCGCTTAAAATCGCTACAAATATCTTTCCATTAAAGTTCTTACTCGAGAAGAGGAAGAAAAAAGAACAATCATCAAAATGTTTCTTCCAATTATTCAGATATTTTAGCCATACATCAATGTTTCTCCGAGAACATTTTTTAAATATTTAACGCTTTCATCGTATAGTATAGCCGTTCACGCTAAATTTATTTTATAATAGATTAATGTAGACAGACACTGTAGTATATATATTTATATAGTTATATAACACGATGCCAAAGCTTGTTTTTAATAAAATATAACCATACGCGATTCAATTATATTAAATCAACCTCGATAACTAATTTGAGAGAACAGAAACATCATTTCTGAACCTCAAAAAACATTTTTAAAAATAATTATAACATATGAGATATGTTTGGAAATCTTCCTAATTATATTTGAATAAATTAGAATATCATGCATAGTATTAAAATAATTTTTCTCATTTCTATTACTTGTGTTTCTTCTATCGATTCGACCTATCCTCCTTCAATTTTAGATTATGACTTTGCAATCGAAACAAACTTGGATTTTTTTCTTTTTTAACACATTTGAAATTCGGGATTTTCTAATGTTTATATTAGAACGAAGTAAGATTCGTTTTTTTAATATTATTTATTAAATTGTGAATGATAATTGTAAAAATATGCATTCATCCGAGACGTTTCTTTCGAAGTGTGGATTCTGAATAATTGGAAGTTTTGTATGAGATTTTTTTCTAAAAATACAATCTTACCTCCAATTCGCCATCTGCCACTTGTAACGTGGGTGACGACTCTTCTAACAAACTTGTTACTCTCTCGCTAATAGCGTCTTAGTCTTGTCAGTCGAACTGAGATAAACCAGGAGCAAAAGAAAAATAAATTGACGCCGCAAACTCCTCACGAATTAAACACAACTCTGTGGCAAGAGAGTTTACCGAAATTGCCTGACTTGTCAAAAACTTTCGGCATCTTCTCATCTGACAGTTAAGAAATTGTTTTTGTTTCCTTTTTTTTTTGAAAACCGGACGAAAAAATCCTTAACATTAATTTTAAAGATCGGTTAAATCACAGCAAACAGTATATCTTCGAGAAGCGTAAATTTGTTATTAAATGTCATAATATTTTTAATTGAAGGAAGCTTTTTTTCGTATAAGTGAAAATAAACAATTCGTTGTTAAAACTTTCTCCGTCGTTATAATTAGCGTGCACCTGCATTGTAAAGCGGTTTTACCAACCAGGTGTTAATTGTATATCTGCTGACAGCTGTTGCTATCGAGTAGAAGCTAGAAACAGATGGATTTCGGCTTCGTAATAGCGAAAAATTCGAAAAAAAGAGTTATTTTTCGTCAAACAAACATACGCTATTACTGGTATATATTATCGACTTTTTTATTCTCGTAATTCAAAACCACCTTTAAGCTAGAAATTAATTTAGCTACAAATATGTGAAAGTTTAAAGGTATCTTTCGATTGAAACTGGTAATACTATCCTCGCTTGATATTGTTTATTCCCTTTTGTAAGTATTCCTTCATTACTTCTCTTGTTTTAAATTACTAATTTCTCTCTTCTACGCAATTTCTTTCCTTTTTTTAGTAACGAAAGAGCGTGTTCGGATTTAATCTGTATAACGAACTGTACAATATTGGCAAATGTGAGAAATTTTGTCTGTGCTGATAAGACTCGATCACAGGTGTGTAATTTCAGATTATGCAATAATAGATAGAATGTCGTGCATCTCTCCACTTTTGTTTAAATATGCTAGATTTATCTTCATCGATGGAAATATCTGTCCAAAAATATCTCACCTCGATTTGTGTCAGTTATTTTTCGAACTATTTGGGAAATAATTAAAAAAATTATTTTTGAGGTTAGATGAAGAAAATAAATCTATTTTAATTTTTAAGATAAAAAAATTGAAAGAATGCAACTCGAATGTTTATTGGTTTCCAATAAGATTTCATAGAAAGTTTTCTAAAACAAGAATTAATTTTTATAGATTTAGAATGCAATAAAAATAATAGGAAAAGTTTATACTTTTACCACGCTGCGTGGCTTCTTTCTATTATTTATGCCATTGAAAAAATTTGTACCAAAAAAACTTTAATCCGATTCGTGGAAAAAGTCATGATTCAAAACCATCTTATTTCTTCCCAGAATGCGCAGGATTAGTAGAAAGTTTATTTTTTCTTTACTGGGGTAGATCTAGAATCTAAAATAAATCAAAACTTTTGATCTTTAGTTAAATAGACAACTTGATCTTCTTTGGAGAATTAGTGAATTTCAAAGAAAGAAATATATATTTTTTAAACTTTAGAATGTTCAGAGAAATTAACTCTCGAGTTGATAACTAAACGATTTAGAGATTGTTTGATGTCTGATATACAAAAATGATGTTCATCGTAATGTTTAAAGTAGCGTTTTTACTCTAGTTATGGATATGATCAAACACGAAAAGATAATCATCATTTCTCTTGAAAAACTATGTACTTTGATTGTTCTGGACCCGACAATAAACAGTCCCTCGCTGATAACAGTAAAAGTCGTTAGCTGAGAATAAAGACATGAATTTTTATTCACGACCAAGCTTCTTTCTTATCAGCATAGACAGAACACACTTGGGAGCATAAACTTGTTCACTTGGTTAACATGTGACAGAAGAGGACACTTCACCATGCTTTTCTCGCAGAATGGCATATCTAATGCTATTTTTATGAAATTGGAGGAAACGTTAAAGAATTTGAACTGTAAAACTAATGTTATCCCAGCTCAGTCACGAAATTTCGTATAATTAACCTTATATAAATTTATTTTTATGTTTTGGGTTTACGATGATTTAAAAATTAAAAACAGTACACGAGATTATTTAGATTAAACGTGAATTTACGGCTTTTAATTAAATTACCAAATTGATCTAAAAATTTAAACTGCTGCCGAATAATTTCTTCTTTTAATTGTTGTTATTACCATTACTTTTAACCGAATGGAAATCTGAACAAATCCCGGAAGCCAAAATGGGTGTTGGTGCTTCTGTAAAACTGTAAGGTCTTGTAACATAGTTGCAGTTGCCGTTCTCATCTAAACCCGGTTAGCATGGAGGCAGTAAAGAGGTTGCACGTGACGAATGATGAAGATAGATGACTCGAATCTGCTTGATGGACGGTTGCTATGGTGACTAGTGATGTTAGTCTATGGTCAAGCCTTCGTTTGATTACAAAGAGATTACTTTAGTCTCCTCCCCAAGGTCATATCGCAGTTGAAACCCACCAAAGAATTTTCCCTCAAACTGATTTCATTTCGAGATAATGAGTTATTCGTATTTTTATACAATTTTCTTCTTTAATGAAAAATCTTATATTTTTGTTCTAAAACGTTAATACCTTTCTATTGATTCTACTAACAGACAAACAGAAAAAAACCCATTTATAAGAATAAAACGAAGTGAAGTAATGCTCCATAATGACATTAAAGGCTGGTTAGTAGAATCAATAAAGTTCTTCTAAGATAAGAATAGATCAGCACGTTCATGTGCAACTCATCAAGCAACAGAAACTGCCAGGTGGTCACCGAAAATGTGTCACGTTAATCTAAACAACCGATATTTATTGAAAAGCGTTTTATTTATGCAGAAATCTTTATTGGGAACACGGACATCCATGTCTGACATTTTGGTCACGGAAACTAGATATTTTGTAACTTTATTGTGTCATTAATCTTTGAATAGTTCTGCCAACGACGTAAATGACTTTTATTGAATATTCAATTCTAGCCGAAGAATTTTTATTATTAAATTTTCTACGTGTTTAATTTAAGAAACACGGTTTTGTTGATTGCATTTTATCTCTAAAAGAAAAAAGATTCTAAATTTTGCGTAGAAGAAAATATTTCTGATATCTGATAAAGAGCTATTTTCGTCTAGCATCTAACAGAATAACTTTTTTTCCATCTCTATCAATTGGAAGTAGAACTCTTTATTCTCGAAAGTCGAATTTCCAGATGGCGAGACCATGAGAAAATATAGCGAAAATTGCGCTTTAGTAGAAATTTTTTTGTGAAAGAAAAGCATTGTATGTTTACAATAGACTAGGGCTTATATAGATCTTTTGTAAAGATACAATAGTCCTCCTATACGAATACAATTGAAAATTATATCAGCGTACTTTTTCTGAGAATCAGTTAACCATGTAGATCTAATTTATGATTTAATAATTTATAAATTGTTATATGGGTCCATGCTGTAAATTTTATGTTGGAATAGCATGGGATCCATTTGGGAGAAAGTTTCTTCAGTCGCATTATCTCATCCATACAGTCCATGTGCTTCTGCGTAACGTCCAATTACGCGATGAAGGAAACTATTGGCTGAATGCTTCACAGCATTAAAGACTCTAGTTATTACTGTCCAAATTACGCCAACTACAGGAACGTGAGAACGAACTAATTACACTTGTTCTACTGTGTCCAAAATTGTTGTTCAACCAGTGTTATATAGGCTGTAATCAGAAAACTTATTTTACCCATGTTATCGAGTGCGAACATTCCAGAAACAACGGAATTAACAGGAACTCTTACACCTGCAGCGTTCGAGATTAGAGATCTGTCAATGGAGTGTTCCTCTCATCGACTGAAGTGACATCCTACTTCAAGGACTTGTCGTCATCTAATCTGAAGGACTCTGATGAAGGGCTTTTGGAATGTCAATGGCCTCCACTATTAGAATGATAATGATGCTAACGTTATAACAAATATTCGAAGATAATATATACGATATATCGATCCGCTAACAAAATTATCTACGAGCTTCTCCCTCAAACCCAGTTTCTTATTCGATATTTGACCTTAACAAATTCTTTTTTTTTTTAATTTATAATCTCCAAGTTTTTTATTATTGCGGAGATGTTTGTTAACTTGGTTAAATATATTTATATATACACGAGTCTTAATCTAGGTTTCGATAAGATTATCTTTGTATAGAAGATTATCTGGGAATAATAGCGAAGTAAACGTCTTTCACGGGTTCTTAACAAGCTAAATTTGTAAAAAAGCTTATCTGCAACTGCACCCAAAACAGTAAAGATCGATCTTTGTTAAACTGCCAACATCTGCTCAATCAGCATGACAAAATGCGAATATAAAGTCCGTTCCGTCTTCCGGTTTGTTCTTTGTGCTTAAGCTTTATAACAAACAGAGAGACGTTAGAAAGGTGATAAGTCATACGCACTCGAAGCATATTTTACTTCTCATTGTCCACCCAACATTTTAATTCATAACGTGTAGTTTCTCATCGCTGTTCTGATTGTTGTCATATCGGACATGATGGATGATATTAGAGTTGATAAGTATGTTAACAGCAGATATACTATATACGAATCAGAAAGAAAAACTTTAAATCGTCTCGAATGTATTACTGTCGAAGCAGATATAAAATAAACGGTAAATTTTAGAGATTTATTTAATAGTTAATCACTAACTGAATATATTAAATTACAAAAAAAAAACAAAAAAACCACAGTTGTGTCTCTCGATAATTAAGAAAGAGGATAAGTTTAATTTTTTTGCAAAATCCCATTTATCTTGGTTTTCGTTTTTTATGCATTAAATAATTGATTGGATGTAAGAAAGTTTAAAAAAACCGTGTTAAATATTTGACTTCTTAAATTTCGTCACTACTTCACTATTTATAGTTGTTGAGATTTTTAATTAGTTTTAAAAAGTTTAAATCCAGCAAATTTAATCCACAAAACTGTTTTGTTAAATTGATTCGCTGAATAGAGATGGTGAGAGAGAGAGACTATAAAGATGTAGAATAATTAATTTTTTCTTTCTAGTTTCTCTCACACCATTACTCATTTAGTATCAATCATTCCAGCCAATTGAATTTTATCGTTTATCTTCGCAGTCGAAGTTAAATCATGAGATTTACGACCAGCTTAACACCTTCCAACTCGTCTGCCAAGTTGAATTAAGATAAAAGTTTTAATCTGAAAATGAAAGAGGAACAAGGGAAGTTGAAAAGTGTAGAAGCTGGCTTAAAGAGAAACAGCAAATTACCTGCAAAATTAGCTGTCAACTTTCCTGTACCCAACTGTCATACGGTTTGTCCAATAAAACTCTCCGCATTTTAATCAAGACAGTGAAGAGATTGGTAGCATTAAAATAATCACTGTGGAAAGAAGGCTTTACTCTTTAAATAGACCCAATGTTGTGACAAGAGATAGTCTCTACAATCCTTATAGGTTCCTATTATACACCCCGGGGCTCAGATGGAATTTAATATGTTAATTAGTTAAGTTTCCACCCTGATATTTATTAAGAAGTGATTTCATTTTTCTTTACTGCTTAAAAACTTCAAGAGATTCTCCTAAAAAAGAATTGAGTAGAATGAAAGACAGCTTACTTAAAAGTAATTAATAAGCTAAAATTATAATAAATAACCAGTATATTACGTTTAAATGACTCGGTTTTATTGATGTAAAAACAGTAAAATTCTACTATTTATGAGCGTTAAGGGATTTTCTTTGCGTGTACAATTACGCTCTGTTTGTTCTTCCCCTTTCTAGTTCCGGCTTTTTTCTTTTATTAACCTAAGTAGTTTTCAAAATTAATTTTGGTTTATTCGTGGAGATGAAGTTAAAGAATGGAAGAGAAAATTTTCATTTTGCGACATGATAAATTTATTCCATATAATTTTTTGATCTTTCTGAATTAAAATATTTTCTCGTTTTATTGTTGCATTTTTCCTTAGGTCTTCTAGAAATAATCGGTTAAACAAGTTTAATTTTTAAATCGCTAATCGTAAATTGCTTAATAAAAAATTGTTTATCTAACTTTTTCTAATTAAGAAAGCAATTAAAATAATAACCCTGATTAGTTTTTTTTTAATATTTAGAAAGTCTGTTAACACGAATGGATATAGTTGATTTTACAAGGACTCACAGGAGTTTTTTTTTTGTCTTGGCGAAGAAAAAAAAAAATACTTGATAGGAGGAAAATGACATTCTGTTATGCAGTTCGAACAAGGACACACTGTCTGTTACCAACTGCTAGTTATGCAGAAACAAAGACAAAAAAAGTAGACAAACATCTTTTCTCCTGCCACACCATCGAATATCAAGTTAAAGTAGAGCCTAGAGGCTTTGCCACCCAATGCAATTCAATGTATGCGACAAAGGATCGATTGCATATGCGAGTAGAAGCTAGAAGAGAAATTATTTCTGATGTTATTCCCTCTCTAATTGCTTCTCATACAGGAAACACACATTTAATAATGAGTTTTGAATCATTTTACGCGTATAACAGATTTTAAGGACAGGATTTTCACTTCAGAAAGCAACGTCAGTGTCATCCGGATGACACGAACTGTATAGAAACAAAGGAATGAAAATGGATGAAGGATGTTACCAATTTTTCTGTTATTCTAATTGAACTCAACTTTTATCGAGTTAACTCGTGAATTAAATTCCTCGAATGTGGGAAATTTTCAAATTTCGCATTCATACGTAATTAGTTTCCCCTCTATTTTTCAGGTAAAAACTTAAAACTTTTGTTTTTTGGAGTGAAAAATCTGAGCTTAGAGATGACTCTTACGACCCCAAACTGTTTATCATTTCTACCCTATAATGGCCTTTGACACTCGACCTCTATTCTTAAGGGAAACAGAGCCAAAGACTGAAGGAAAAAAATAGCACGAGTCAAGCAAACCAGAAAGTTTTTAAAGATAAATTATCACCTCGAAGACTAGTGAAAAGTACACCCATCTCTAAAAAAAGTTACATAACGTTCTATATTTAGGATATATAGATACTATAAATCTGTACAACATATTGGCTTATAAGCGTGGTTTCTTTTAGCAGCAGTAACAAATTGTAAAAGCACATCACGTGAAAATTATCGATCGGATCGATATGACAATTGTTCCAAATTCTTTGCTGTTTGTCCCATTCAGATATTATCCGATTGGAGACAGATGGCCGATTTATATCAATTGAAGCTTTTGTAACACCAATGATCAATAGACGATCGCTAGTATTTATTCAGTCGATCAATAAATTGATATCGATTGGAAAACTGTAGTTAAACGCCCGCTTTACTCACTGTGTAACAGATTTTTCCTACTAGACTCAAACATTCATTTTACTCGCTAATTCAGATTAAATCTCGATAAAGCTGATCAAAGCCAGTCATTTAATCGCAACCTTTTTCCTTCCCGTAGCTATCAATTTACTCTAGCAATTTTCAATAGGTTAATAAAAAAAGCCGTAAAGTGACATTAACTTAATCATATCAGGATTAATTGGATATTAATAGATCTTTAAATTAGTTTAGAAAAATTCCCTCTTTTTTCTAATTCCCAATCGCGAAGGTAAATTCATTTATCTGGTCGGTTTTCTGTATGTCACCGCTATTTTTTACAGGGAGGGAGTAATGGTGTCAGACTGACCATGGCCTAGACATATGACAAATGGGCACCGTGCCATAAATCGATAAAATAACGATTCCCAATATTTTTTGAAACGTCCCTTTCAATATCAATAAGCGCGCACACTATCCATAAAAGCCATTAACCGTATTCTATGGCTAAATTTATTATAACTAGCTTGGTTTAGAAATGTAAATTGGAGCAAATCTGGTTAAAGAATATGTTTTAAAGTCAACTTTGTATTGTTATTATTTATAGAAAAATATTAGCCAAGAGAAGCCATGGAATCTCATTATCGGTCATTGTCACTAGAGAAAATATATTTAGCGCTTTCGGTTGTATCTCTTCGACACCCAAATTATCTGCGGAAATTTGTAGATGCAATGATGATTAGCTTCTAGGAAGCGTTATGTTTCATTAATCCCTATCAACTGTATCTCCTATCAGTTTTTACGGGCTCGGCTGGACTGTGAAACGCATCGAAAATGCACAAGTAATAACTGTATTCACTATCGTGTGTTAAAATTGCTATCAGTTTATTAACTTTCATTCTCTTACGCAAACAGCCACGTAATCATTAAAAACATCTTTATAAAGTAATTAAAAACTATTTTTTCTTTTTTGAATTTCAATAATTTTAATGACAATCGTTTCGATGTTTTCATACAATTTTTTTTACATTTTTTCCTATTTTTTTAAGTTACGAGTTTAGATGATGACAACGCGAATAATTTTTATTGATCAAGAAAAACTGAAAATTGAATTAAAAACTTCTCGAATTTTAAAATTTAATCAGACAAAAATTTGATCGAAAAAAAATACTTTGTATTTGCTAAAGTTGTGAAGATGACGATAACAATAATTATTTTTAATTTTATGAAATGAGTTTTGGAAATATGAAAAAATTAGCAGTTAAAAATTTTTTACCTGTTTTTTTTCTTCTGAAGAGAGAAAATGCAGTTTCCAGATGGCAAATTATTCGCTTCGGAACTAGAATATTAATTTCTCATGCGTTTATAACCTTCGCTTCACATATTTAAATACAAACTAAAATGCATTACACGTTCCTAGTTTAATGAAAAATCTGCGAATATCTAAATATTTTTTTATGCTCGCCGATATAAAAAGATTTCTATAAATATACCTTTATTTCCTTTTTGAATTTGATATTTTATCTTGATTATATATACTCTTCATTCCATGTACTTAACCATTTTCCTTTCTCAATCACTCAAGATCTCCTTTGACAATTTTTCTCTTCTGTGTCTTTTTTCCTCCCTCTCTCCCTCCAGAATTTTTTCCTCTCCTCATTTTCACCTCCCCATCTTTCCTCCCTAGAGTCTTCTCGTCTCGCTTCCTTCTATTCTTCATGATTAGACATCACGTCTAGACTAATATATAATTAATCGAAAAAGAAAAATTAAGGTGGGGAAAATATATAATAGATACAAATATTCGTGATTTTCAGATATCAATTATTCGGTTAACGATTGAAAAAGGGCACTTTCAAAATATCCATTAGTCTCTCGAATCGTTATAAATCTACCTTTCGATCTCTCTCGGTTAAAGTCTGAAATCCGTAACTGGTCACGAGCCATTCACGTGACTGGGTCCTGTGTCCACGATAAGCGTGACTGTTTTGGTACACGTGTACTGGCGGCCGAAACGTGACTCAGCGGTGTGTCCACAAACACCAACTGAGACCTTTAAGTCCACAATGTGTGCGATATACCCGAATCCTGTTTGGACAGCCGGTGTGGTCCAATCCAATCCCTAAATTCCCGCCTCCAACACTCCCCTAGGGGACTGTTGGGGTTCTTAGGGGAATAACGTGCATCTTTTGTCACAAACTGTCCGATGATGTGAGAGACGAATGGAAAACACATAGAATTGTTTACTTTACTACTCACAAGATAGAATGGGACGGTGAGAAATGAAAGCAGTCACGACACATCCAACTCGTGTAAGGAATTTATCTCCTCCAACAAATTACTCTGTAATGGCGTTTCGATACCAATGAATAATGATGTTTTGGGTAACCTCGCTAAAGAATGATTCAGTAAACCGTAACAACCGATAGTTATGATTACATCTCGGTAAAATTCCAATTAGAGAGAAAATTTACATCGATACGTCTCCTATGGTTAAGATATTCAAACTTACGTCACGATTTACCGATGAAGACATTATATTTATAGATAAAATAATTGAAAAATAGCTAGAATATATGTCCGTTGTGATTAAACGTGTTCCTAAATTCATTCAACTCTTACCTTTCCAAAACCAGTTTGATAAAAATCCGATTTTTATCTTTTTTTCACAATGAATGAATGACTCATCCGCTAACCAAGAATTTTCTTTTTTCTTTTTTTATTTAACTCAAGAAACATTTAAAAAATAAATTCGGCATAAAAATATAGAAGGGAAAAAAGAAGTAAAATCGGACATAAGTCTGTAGAATATTGCTTATCTATTTTTTCCCCCTCCAATACTCCTCAATTTTATAAACTTAATCTAGAACAAATCAAAAAATAAATATAAAACTTATTTCAATTGAAGGAAAGCGTAATTCTCACGAAGTGGGGAAGATATGCTGTTGCTATAGTAACAACACTTGGAGGATTTCAGGAATATGAACGAGAGAAGATTTGGTTGGATGCGAATTACAGGAGGGCAGCTTAAGTCCCATGATGAGTCGCTCAAGACGGAAGGAAAATAATTGAAAACACAGCTCCAAATTATTTTCTTTCTCTGTTTTTTCCCAATTTAGTCGATTGAAACTTCTTTGCATTCGCACCTCCGTGATTGGAATAACGTCCAAGAGCCTGTTTGCCATTTGTATAAATTTTATGTAGATTTTTTTCTATCGTTCCTAATACAGAGAGAATATTATTTTGTTTACATCTGATAATTTTACATTCTTTTAGTAAGATGTGGCGTTCTCCGCGTTAAAGAAAATACAGTTATTTTGTTTATGAAATTGCAGTGGCCGTTCATCTGATAAGACAACACTAATAAATAGATCCATGATAGATCTTCTCTTGTAACTTCGGTAATGAATCATTCATTAGTACAGTGTACACAAGGATGGATTATTGAACTAGCGGAGATCACGAACCTTCAAAAATAATAATTAGGCCCTAAAGGCTACTTGCAAATTTGGTTCTTCGTTATGGAACATATTTTTTTTATCTTGTGCTATTATAAGCGAATTTAAAAAAAAAAATTTATTTAATCATTCATCTAACAGAATTTCTTTTCTTTCAGATATTTTCTTATTAAACATCATGGATCCTGAGGCAGTGGCTCACGTTGATCTCAGTCCATATTGGGATGTAGATAGTAGAGACTATGATAACTGTGAATGTCCTGGACCGCCACCGCCACCGCAGTTTGTTATTCCCCCTCCTCCCCCTCCTCCATCTCTTCAGTTATGCAGAGGTGGAGACGATTCCGATGTTCAGTATTGTCATCTGGAACCGGTCGGTTCTGGTTACACTCAAGCACTTTTTCCATCCCTACCAGTTATAGCCGTCTGTTCATCAGTCTTCGTCGTGGCTCTCTTAGTTGCATCCTTCATCTTTTGGAAGTAAGTACATCCATTAACAACTTTCTCTTACCTTTCTTTATTTGTTAAACGTTTCAAAAGTTAACTTTAGGAAATTTATTCAATAAAATTCTAATTATGGCATTCTTAATTTTCGTTTCTCAAATTTTTTTGTTATGATACATGGAGTTATGTATAAACACAGTAGGGAAAAAAAGAGAATTCCGTTTAATGTATCTCGATCACTTTAAACATTTTTCTTTAATAATTATTTATAGACCAGTTAAATGAAAGAAAAATCGATTAATCGATTACTTTTATCAAATATCTTTAAGCAATAACTTCACAGGAGCCATCAATTTTCCGGAAAACTTAATTCTTAGGATAGAAAAACCTTAAATTGAAGCATTGTCGTTTTAGGACCATTAGAGCAATTCAGGCGCCATCTTGTTTATTGTCCATTAGTGGGGCGGTGTTGTACTTTACGAGTTCTGCATTCGTTTTGGACAATTGATGCGAAGACGGTAGGTGCATAATTTGTCTAAAATGAGCTCTAAATTGTTCCCAGATGAATTGGCTGCAAATTAGCAAAGCCGATTTTTTCCCCCGTTTCTACTCTCTTCCCGGAAGTTGTAAACATTCCAAGACTCCACTCCATCCCTACTCTTTTCTCATTCCCACGACTCTTCGACCTTTATTACTATAAAGTCTTTCTTGGTCATTTCGTTTGATTTAATTCGTATCGTCTTTTTAAAAATCAAATCCAAGTAAAAATTAAAATGTAGAGTAAAAATCGCCAGTGGGGATTGTAAACTTTCGCACAGACACACGCAATTCCTTAATCCCTAATAAGCATAAAAACGCATTTACAGTGTGGATTACTCAGACGCGATTGAACAGAACTCCATTAGCAAGTACAATCTCGTCAGGCAGAGATCACAAATCCAAAGACTATTTTCGACTGACTAGATTTATATCGGACATCTCTCTATCGTGAAAAAACGCCACAGAGAAGAGATTAAGGCTGTCAAAATAATCTGGTCCTCTCGGAGAGTATAAATTCGCTGCCATTGTCTTCGCACGCGTCGCACGCCTCCCGGTGACAAAGGCGATGCGATCAATGGAATCACGTGACTGCAAGGTCGCCGCTTTGATTTATCGGGAGTCCAATTAAAACATCGGCTGCCTTAGAGCTTGGCTGTAGTTTTAATGAAGCCAATGTGGGTTTGCCTGGCAACTTCCTTAGATTAACTACAGAAAGGGTTACTGAAACTCTGCATCGATTAAGTACGAAACTATATATGAGTGAAAACTGGAAAGTATCTCTCTGCCAGAAGGTTAATTAGTGCAGGTTGGAGATGGATTGATAAGACATCCCTGATTTCATTCTACAACTGCAGAAGCTGTCCATTCACACGCTATCTGATTTTGACATCAGGGCCATCTCCGAATGCTTCAAAGGGAATTGCTGTTGAGTCGATTTAACTCTCCTAATAGGAATTTATCTATTCTAAATTTCTTTAAAATTTCCGAATTAAAAAGAATAATGACGTAAGTGATTCAATGTTAAATTATTTCGTGTTTCACTGATTTTTAACTTAGATGTTTGTAGCGATTTATCTGTCTACACAGTTTTGTTTTTTGATTCTGTGCCAAAACGTAAAGTGAAAAAAGAGAGCGGAAACGATGAGGAGGTGGAATTAAGAAACAATATTTCACAGTTTGAACCGATAGGTTTTATTCCTTAGGATAATTATCAGAGATCCTGGAAAGCAGCACTCGGACCACCCACGTTCTTGTTTTTCACTGCAATGGCTGGATGTCATTAAGGTTTCCCCAACACACATTGAACTCGTTTTCCTGCTTTTATTTTTGTCTTCCGTGCTCGAAAATGGGATGTTTGGATTAGTAGCACTTTACTGGGAAATATGTGATGGTTGAAATATAAACATTGCAAAAACCCGTCTAAGTTTCTGTCGATATTCTGTAGTTGCTACATCCAAGATTAAGAGGGATTATTGGCTGTAAATGCCAGTAGATTTATATCCGTGTAAGAGATTAAATCATACCGGACAGTTTACATATAATACTAAAATGCATGCAACACTAAGTAAAAGTTTTGATGCTTAAAGAAAATCTTACAATAAAGTATGAGTATTTTCCCAAGAGTATTCATACTTTATTGTTATCTGTTATAATACTAAAGATGTTTAGTGATAAAGATACTTATATATTTATACTTTATCTTAAAATTTAATTATATAAAACTAAAAATAGAATTTTATTTAAAAGTTTTATTGTAGAAAAACACGAAAGGAATCGCGGTGGCTTTATCCAGAGGGGAAACTGTCTCCACATGATTACTACTAGGGATGAAGGTCGACTGGTTAGACTCTTACCTTACTCTCAATAAGATGGATTTGATTGCAGTAGCCCCTTAATCTACATCATTTCTTTTACCGTGCACCCGGTCGTTCAGGAACTATCATTGCTTTTTAGTACCGGATATTCCTGCCTCGAGCGAATTTAAGAACACGATATATTCTACACAAGAAAATCAATGGATTTCGTTAAAAACATATCAATATAAAATAAGGAAAGTGAGGAAAATAACAAGTTCAATAAATACGCCGTGGATTTTTTTACATTTTTAATAAAGTAGCGAAAGAAATCCATATCGGTACCAGTCTGGATTGTTAATATTAAACGAATAAATTTCGGAGAAGTCACAGGAGAATGGATATAATGGTAGATCCATTTTCATGTAACCGAGTTGAAGCATAAAATCGATTGGGATCATTAAAACATCCTGGACCATTAGAGGAATTCGTGTCACGAATTGCCATTATATTCATTCCACTTTATGTATTTTCAAATGTTAAATGAAAGGCAAGATGTAACTGTTGTCTTTATTTTCTGCAGAAGGGAGGGTGCTACAAACTTATTCCTAATGGAGTTAAAGTGGTCATAAATCCATGCCCCGACTACATTAGAATTAAAAGGGATATAAAGTGTCCAGAGCGGTTGGTGCCTAAGAAATACATCTTCATTTACTTGTATATTGCAGGTAGTAGCTACAAATTATAAGACATGAGCAGGTGTCTAAGAATGTAACTATAGGCCTCCCTAATTGAAATTCAAATGGTAGAAAACACTGTTAAGCAATCATTTATAATATGCGCTAATATTAAAAAAATAAATGTATTTTTTCATCTTTGTAATTACCTACACATATATCAAAGTAGAAAAAAAAGCTTTTCCGTGAGAAGTGCTCGAGTTCGTTCTTCGCAGTTGCGAAGTGTCTACAAATTTTTTTTATTATTTAATTATGAATACGCGAGTTTAATAGTTATCGGTAAAGTTTTATTTAAAGCTTTTCCGTGAGAAGTGCTCGAGTTCGTTCTTCGCGAGTTGCGAAGTGTCTACAAATTTTTTTATTATTTAATTATGAATACGCGAGTTTAATAGTTATCGGTAAAGTTTTATTTCTTGATCAAATTTATTGCGCCCAATTCTATATTAAAGAAAATTAGAATCATTTCTTTTTATTAAATAAAAGTAATTTGAGCGTGTTGGTATACGGTTTTTCAAATGCGAGTAAGACAGCTGCGAAAGTAGCGCATGATTGATAAGTTTGTTCACATAGATTTTGCTATAAATCCAAGGCTACGTTAACCTTGGTTTGTTGACTCATGTGAAGTGATAGGTGTTGACTCATGATTTACATAGATCAAATCTAATCGTGATTTAATCTTTAAAACCTACGCAAGTTATTAAACTCGAAATTCTGCTTGAATTTTAATGTTGTTATTTATTTTTTATTTTAATTTTGCTTATTTTTCCCGATTCGCTGTTTTAAAAATTCAGTTAATTAACTTAAGTTGTTTTGCATGATTTGTGGGGAAAATTATCTATTGTGGTGTATGATTCATCGTTAGTCATACCATAACCAAAAAAGAGTAATAGGTGAATGAAAATTTTGCCTATAGCCGATACATACAGTTTGTTACTTTTTAAATTTTTTCTAATCGGTTCGACAAAAATTACCGTCTTATCGACGTCACTCTACAGACGAAGCGATGGTGACAAACACTAATTAATGCTAATTAAATGCCAAAAATATCTTGTGACCTTAACGCTAAAAATAATAATCAGTTTCAATTTTTATAAATATCTATTTAAACTAGCATTTAATAAGCTTATTGAAGTTAATTAAACTTTCTTAACCGTTTTATATAAAATTGGAGAAAGTTTTCTTTCAAAAAAATAAATATCGAGATTGGCTGTTATCGCTTATATTGATAATAGAAACTGTAGTAATAAAGATTTCACTACTACTTTAGAATTTAACAACGGAGAAAATGTCAAAATGAAAGAGGAATTCTTAATAATCGGAGGATTATTGTAGTAGTAATAATAGTCTGGTATCCGTGTTTCGTGTGGATGTCTATGCATTTCGTTCTCTCGTAATGTCGTCACTCGTTGTTTGGAATTCTTTCCCGGTCCATGGAATAAGAGACGGTTTCATAGATTTTGGATAAGGTTGACACAGCTAGATTCGTTACTGAATTGTGTTGACTTTAACGATCCGTCCGTCACATCTTACTGGAAAACTTGCAAAATTACACATCTGTGTCGAATTCCGCTAGAAGTTTTAGGTTGTATCACCTCCTAAAACAAATCGATCGTACATATATATCTATATAACCCGTATAATATTGTAACCTATTCT
This sequence comes from Olivierus martensii, assembly GCA_000484575.1. Lineage (NCBI taxonomy): Eukaryota > Metazoa > Arthropoda > Arachnida > Scorpiones > Buthidae > Olivierus > Olivierus martensii. The sequence continues at coordinate 31,960 of AYEL01038893.1, forward strand.
AATCCCAATAGGGATATAGGATGTAAATAAGTCCGTTTTCCAATATTTATCTGTGATGGACAGACCATGGAGTTTGATTTAGTAAATCCTGTTTATCCAATTAAACAGAGCGAATCGAAATCCAAAATTGTTATTGCATTAATATTGAAATGCCTATATTAATTACCAGCGAGTCGAACGTCAAACCGATAGACTTGGAGTTGTCTGCAAATCGCTTTAACAGTTTATCTCTCTCCGACTGCTGCTAATTAATGAATGTCGCCCGAGGTAGAAGATATTCCAGATAGGAGGAGATACTTTCCATTCCGTATTGTTGATGTCTTTAATTGTCCTCGTAATTAGGCATATCCATAAAGGTTGTGCTAAAGCCTTTGTTGAAAACCGAAAGCGAGTTTTGCAGATTCTTTGAAAACAAGTAATTATAGAATTATTTTTTGGAGAGAAAAAGGACGTTGACTGGCCTTATTGTATTTTTGTAGCGATTTTTGCATTTTAAAACGACACGTAGAATGCACGATTAGAAGAATTCGATCGATCTTCTAGAAGTTAATTTTCTGTTGACCCGAACTGTATTGTTTGACAATGCATTCAGGATATTCCGAACATCAGGGAGACACCATCCGAAGGCGGCAAGATGCCCCGAGGCAGAGGCCGGCTTAAAGTTGGCAGATCGAGACGGAGCGATTGCTTTGACCTTGGTTGCAGTCTCATTTTCTCAGCCAAAGCGCTGGATGATCCTCCTCCAGCTAGTACAAGTACCTTTTTTGAATTGTTCACTTCTTTAGCTTCCGTTTTTCCATTCAAACTCTTCACGGTGCCTATACCTTCCCAACTAGATATATAGACGCTTTTTTCCCTCCCGCTTCTTCTTATTGTTTTTAGTGAATGCTTATTAAAGGAAGAATTTTGTTTGTTCTCGGTACAAGCGGCTGAATAACATGTCGAGAAATACACCTGCCTCATGCAGATATAGACCTTGTTAGGCTCAGCTTAGACGCGCAATCGGCCATGAATATTCGATCGGACAAGGAGAGAACCTCTCGGAAGGATTTGCTCCCCTGCAGTGACCTCGGGTTAAACTAAGCGTTGTCTGTATAGTAAGGGCGAGGTCGGTCGACATCCCCCCTCGCATCGCCCCATCGACAGGCATTTCGTTGAATATTCTGAAAGACATTGCATGTTTGCTACGAGTGAGTTTTTTTTATATAGCTACGGCTCTTCTTTTGTGCTTCTTAAACAAGGGATTCCAAAGGATAAACATTTTTATAGATAAGAAGTATTTATATTAAATTTCTGTATACAACGCACTTCTATTTTCTTTGTTGATTTTATGTAATATTTTTATCTCTTACTATTTTTCTTCTTGGCTTAATAGCTTATATAAGATAACTTTCGAAGGAAAGTCAATTCTTTTCGAAATAAAATAAACAGTCGCAGTTTTAAGCCAAAAATCGTAAGCTTTAAATATTCCAGAAGTTAAATTAGAAAAAATTATATTTATTGCAATTTAATAAAATTTTTGGTAATTCGGTTGCTTTGATTAAATTTAAAATATCTTTACATAATTTGAATGTTTTTCTCTGTTAATTACAAAATTTTAATTTTTTTTTTAATCAGTATTGTAAGCTAGAAATGTGTAATGTAAGATTGGAATTCATTTTTCTATCTTATCAAAAATTTATTTTTAAGTTAACTTTGCTATAACCAAAACATGAATTATAAAATTCTATAATATAATTACATGTATACAGTATATCGATATAATTCCAATGAAAATAAAAATTTAATTTAAAAATTTTGTGATCTACACGTTATGAAATAGGTCGTCTAAATAAATATATATAAGAAAAATCGGATCTCTTATTAAATATGTAATTTATTACGTAGAGTAGGGACAAAATTTTCGTCTTAATCTACTTTTCCTTATAAAATAAAATCTGAGTTCTTCCACCTATTTTATTTTTCTTTAACTAATACAGTAGAACTATAAGTCAAAAAAAGATAAATTGTGATTTATAAGATATCGTATTTCTTTAATTATGAGGATGATTTTATGTAAATGTCTTTTATTGGAACGTGTTTAAGTGTGCGTACTAAATCTTTTAAAAGCGATGCTTAGCTTGTTCATAAATTCTTGACCAGGGCAAAGAAATTACTCTTTGTGCACTGTAGTGTTTACCCGAAAGTCTTCGACTCGCTAATATATATAGTGAAATTACCATCTTCCCTCCTGGATTGTTTGCCCGAGGATAACCTTTGACTTTGCCAGCATTGAGCATCCGGCTGTTAAAAGAAAGCCGCTCTCTTCAAAGTCTGATGCTTCAATTCATGCTGCGATGCACCTCGAGACACGGCAAATGTCACCGCCTGGACAATAACAGAATTTTTAATATAAAATGATCTATTTATGAAAAATACCATCTAATATTTAGAGATGAAAAGATTTCTTTTGAATCGTACAATGAGGGAAAGTTATTTCCTTAATTGCCCTCTAGCAATGGCGAATTGTAGCTGTTTTTTTTTCTTTTCTTATACCCCGGAGGTGCTATCCGAGTTTTCTATTTTCATAAGGCATTTGTTAGTTATGATGTGAATAGTTGAATGAATATAGAAAATAAAAATGTTTTGACTGCGCTGGAATGAGCATCCGAGACTGTTTAGTATATTTTTGACGGCAGTCTTTTATTAAAAGGGCTTAGTGAACGGCCTACTTTTTCCTTTTTTAAATTCGTAGATCAAGGTTTAATCCTGTAAAAATATTCTTAAAATTAGTTTCATACTCGAGATGTTAATCCGCTCCATAACTTCTCGAAGTTGGGAAGCGAATAGCGAGATTACGATTGGGGGCAACAATAGTTTTTAGTGAAATCTTGACATGTTTGATAAAAACTGTTTGAAAACTTTCTCAGATTCAAGTTGTACAATTGGCTTCACCGTGCCTCCAACTCTTGGAGTGGCCACTTCCGACGTGTGGGACGATGAAGTGGAAGCAGCTGCATCTGTCGCCCTCCTATCTCCCCATCGCCAAGATCTTAGCCAAACGGAGGATAGAAAAGTAGTTATTGTTCTGGAATTGTGTACTTTGAAAACTGACCTTGAATTGTTGGAAATTGTAGTGGTGTAAATATCTGAAGTTTTGTCATCTTTTCATTTATTCTCTGTCAATTGTCATATAAGTAGAAGTAAAAGCTATTCACTTTTCAACATAATGAAAGAAAGAACTAAAAAAGTGATATCGCATTTCTTTGGCAGATAAAGTTTCCTCCAATATCAACGCCTTCTTCTTTAACGGATTAGATTTCAACATGTTTTGTTCGTTTAGTAATTACTTTTCAGAAATTAAAAAAAAATTATAGATACGCATTTAAATTTCCGATTTTTTTAAACCGTAACAGACTTACAAAATCGATTATTGACAGCCATATAGGAATTTTTTATTATCGAAACGAAAAACGGATAAATAATGATTTTATTTTTCTTCCACTATATTTTAATTTGATAAATCTTTGCCAAACTTTATTTATTAATTAAAATTCGTGTTTCATTTGCAAAAATGTCATCTGGATCTTTTAGTTAACGGTGGAAAAATTAAGAAAAAAATTTAATGGTCACGCTACAGCGCTCTGACGATTTTCTATCCAAAATTAAATCGGAAGCTTTAATAGATTCGAGTAGCTTGTTAAGAGAAAACTGCTTAATGTTACTTTATTCTATTTTCTAGCTTTAGTATCTTTAATGCAAGCATTTAACTTGAAGCAAAAAACATTTAGAGCTGTATAATTACGCTTTTTCGATTTTGTTTAATTTTAACTCTTGTTTACATTTCTTCCTATACTGTACTTTATAAAGTTCACAATAACATTGACGTTAGTTAAGAACATTTTTTATACGCTGACAAACTATTTATATTTAATGAAAGATGAAAATATTTCATATTTTACAACGCAATTGTAAATAGTTGTAACAATTTCGTAGATTTTGATGTATGAAAATGCAATCTACAAAACATACGAGATGATATAGATTGCACGCTTATCACTGAATGCTTAGTGTTTCAACAAGGAACATATTATGGAAAAGAATGTAAAGCTTCATTTGGTTTCTCGCGTTTGTTAATATCAGTGTTTTAAAGAAATTTGAAATGTTCAACTGCATCTTATTACGAATGTAACTGGAAGAAAAAAGAAGACTCACGGTGTTCCACATACCAAAATGCCACATTCGGTACAGGATGCCAGATCTTATTATGATAGAGAAAGTGGTCCGAGCCACCAGAGTTCCCCCTTGGTATCTATTGCTTCTTTAAACAGTGGACTCGCCCGACTGTTGTCAAGGGCAACTACAATATCTTTGTTGTTACTCCTACCTTCTAAATAAAACGCCGTCCAAAACTTAACATTGGTTCATTACAACTCGATAAAAGAAAGGCATTAACGTATATATTTGATATATACGGTCGGAAAACATTACGTGTCTAAAGTTAGGTTTCCTATAAGCGGGATTATTAATCCCCAATCGGATTAATTATCTCTTATTTGGTCCACGTGTCATCTCTGAATCCCACGTGCTTTAATGATTAAATTTTCGCAGTTCCGTGTTTTATTAGTGTCCAATTCTGCATTAAATTTTCAAATTGAGTTAAAAAGCAAACATAAGCTAAATTTTATGTAATTTAGTTTCCTGTAAGCTTCACTGGCAATGCAAATGAGCTTAGTCCAATTAAAAAATTTTTTTTCTGTTGTTGTGTTTTTTATAAACTCGTCTATTGTTATAAAATGCAGTAATAGATTTACGACATTCTGTCGGTACGTAGTTCAATTTGGATTCGTTACACTATTTACGTATAATCTAAGAAAATACTGAAAAAATGAAGTTTAATTAAGCGAAACACGATATCGATTATATTTACAGGTTATTAAGATTTGCATACAAAAGTGCGTTTTAAACTTGTGCCAAGTAGACCGCCGAAACGATAAACACTTTACATTTTAACTTAATAGATGCTGTAGTAGCTTGTCGATACTTTCATTAAGACCGTGGTCGTTTCTACGTACAAAGATTTGGTTTCAATAATTCAAATAATAATAAAATTATAATTCTTTTACCTGAAGTAAACAAGGAAAAACAATGGAAGAAGAGAAATTGGACACTGTGATTCGGCTTATTTCAAAATGAAGCCAAGCTCGATTTAATATTTTATTACGATACTTTATACAGATGCCAACTACCAGCTTAAAATCTAGCGAATTTTCGTTTAAATATTTTTCTCGATAATTAAACGATTCGCCAATTTATTTAAAAACCGATTCGTGATTAAGTTAGCATTTTCATTGTTTACTATACTCTAATATTTTTATTCTTATTAAGCTTTATTTATTATTCATTTATTGGTAGCTAAGTATACAAGTATTTATTGATATACACACATTTGCTGATATTTAATATTATTATAAACCAGTATACTAATATTTGTTTATTAATCGAACTTTCGATTAATCACAACAATATAAAGCTTTTTTTAATTCCGAGAAAAATAAAATTTTCTTTCGTCGGTGCACTTTTTGTTATAAGAATGAAAGCAGCCATTACTAAGCAATTATAATATTTGAAAAAATAACAACATAAATCTTAAATATATATAAATTGATATATAGTAGTTAGTGATTAATTATTTTCTTTATATTTTTGCTTTTGAATTCTTATTTATCTTAGTTCGGCGACATTTTCATTTAGTTCATCAGCAACAGATACTAAAGGTATTATAAAATGATATGTTTGAAAATATGTAATTCTGTCAGCGAATGTTTGATGCCTCATTGGATGCATTTGAACATATATATATTTCCATTTCAAATAAGAGAAAATTATGTAAATCGGACCTTTATTAATATAAGCTTACAGAAAAGATTGAAAATGCAATTAGGATTATGATACCAATGACATAGGATATTGACTTCAATGCTGTCTGGCATTAAATCTATCGTAATTCTAATTTGGTTTCAGTTTCTCGAACTGTGATATGCCTTTGCATTAATGAAAGCGCCATTTTGCACAATTTTTTCTTTTTATCTATGTAAGCATGATTTTATCGCTAGTTTCGATGATATCATCCAGCTTTGGGAAAATTCCTGGATTTACAGCACTCCCATCCAATTGACTCTACAGTTTTTATGCTTTTAATAAAGTGTCAATTCAAATTCTTCCTAAATATGAACGAATTTATTAAAATACTCGAATTACAAAGAAACACAATTTAAGAATAAAATTTATATCTAAACTTTTATCCTTAAGAATTGTTAAATATGTTACTTTACAGAAATCTTCGTAGGATTTAAAATTAGGTATTGTTTAACTGGAGTAAGAGTTTCGAATATTGTATTTAAACAGAATAGTGTCTTGGTTAATCAAATAATCGTACTGTACTATATTTCTTTACATAAAATAAATGGAGTAGATAATTCCAATTAATAAAAATTCGCTTGTTTAATTTATTATATATTATGAATTTTTTGCATTTTGTAACACACAGTATAAATAGATTATGATTTAGAATAAGACACCCGAAATGCTACTATATTACTAGAATATTTAGAAAGCTTGCTTCCGCTTCGTTCTTTTCTAGCACCTATTCGCCACTTCTTTCGTCAACCAGAGCCTCTATTCGATATTTTTGCTGATAAAATGGACTTTGATTTTAGAAAATAAGAGGTTTCGTTTTTCCTCTTTGCGTGTTTTCTATATAAAACGAACTATATTCTCTTAGGCATACCTATCCAAGCAAATTTTTAGAAAGCAGAACTGACAATCTTTCCAGAACTCATCATTTCCTTTCATCATCTCTAACACTCCGGCAGAATCGATGGTACTTCCCAAAGAGGATTTCAACTCGCTAGGTCCAACCACATCTCTTCTATGTCGCTTTTCCTATTCATTCCTAGGACCAATCCTGCCAGAAGCGATCAGTTATATCCCGAAGACCCGAGACGGCTTTGCATCCGATTTGGGAATGCGAGAGAAAAAAAAAGAGATTCCGCAACTCCATTACGATAAACCGTAGATACTTCTTCCCCTTCGTGTCAACTCGACCCTCCCTTCTCACACTGTCTAAGCAGTTATCCTGATGTATGTGGCGTTTCCGTGGCAACAGATCTATGTTTGTCTTGTAATGAAGTTGTAGCAGCGCACCAACCACGACTCGATCGAGGTTTCAGGTATTCACCCCGGGGCCATTGAAATCATTGTTACCCCCTTTCATTACTATATTTTCGACAGTAAGCGAAAATTTTTCTAGTTCTTCGAGTTAAACATTTTTTTTGGCTTCATTTCCATCTCTATTGTTTTTATTAGTGGAAGGAAATTGGTGACTTCGGAAGTTTTTTCGACTATCGTAATCATTTATTATCTCTTCATCTAGATGCTGGAGTAATGAATATTCGGCACGTGTGCCTTCTGGCTCTTTTCACATAGTGGAAAAAAATAGTTAAGAGTAAGTACAAGTGGCAATTTTCGAACAGCGCCGATACATATTTTGCTGGGGAGGTGGTTGGTGCACCTCGGGCCATTGTCTGTTTGAATAAAAAGAAATGCGGATGATCGGGTTAGGTGCATCGACCTCTACAGTACACTCGATAGTTTTTCTATAAACATAGATCTACTCTGCATCGATAGAGAAATTGTAACGCTAAGTTTAAAGACTGCACTCATTGGTTAAAAAGTTTTAATCTTACGCAATCATTTGTTTTCCATTTTATTATCATTCGAATTACAAGATTTCTTCGGAGAAGGGAAGTAAATGCATTTCTATTACGAAATAAAAGTGCGCACCAATATGCATTACTGTAAGGAAAAGTTAAAGCAGATAAATTCAATATAAATGTAGATACACGAATGGTTTTTATTCTATTTGTATTTTCTGAATAAAAATAGGATTGAAGACGACATTCTGCTGTTTGAGTAAATCAGCTCGGATGCTTGGTTGAATATTACATAAATTCAATATCTAATATACTAAAAATTTTCTTCTTTGTTTTTAATTTTTAACATACCGTATACAATGTTTGGATCTACATTACTTAAATGTAAACGAATCAAAAAAATAAACTATTTCATTCTGGAAATGAATGCTTTGGATGAGTATCTGTTTTTCTAAGAGGAAAAGTTTTCATTACATAAAATAGCTTTTGCCTTCCAATAGAAAGTAAAACATTCCAGTGTTCGTATTTTGCATTAAGATTCCATTTTGTGAATTTATAGATTAAAGCAACATTTGTTTTGGCTATTTTGGTAATGATCATAAGCTTGTTTGGTTAAGAGAGTTTGCAACGGAATGTTACAAATTCTTTATATCGTATATTCAGCCAAATCGCATTTCAGTTTTTATTTCTAGCAATTTTCAAGAATATTTTTTAATACAGAACACGTTTCATGATTACTTCTTAAATTAATGTTTGTAAATTTAAATCTTTGTGAAAAAACACACATATATGTATTCTTGTACGTGTAAATTCCGTTTACAAAAAATGTCTAAGAAAAAATAAAAATGTTTAAAATTCAACTATTGTAGATATTTTAACTTGTTGAGTAAACGCGCGGGAATGTTCTTTCTTTATACAAGATTTTTGTTCGAGATCTCTGCTTTATTTATTTTATTTTTTGACTTGAAAATTGAATTTTGCACCGGAGACATTTGCAGTGTAAATTAGTTTTCGTTTTTCCTTCAGCAAAAGCGTTTAACATTAGAATCTTGTCCCACCTGTCTCCGATCAAACAGATTATAGAATTTACTTCGGAGATAATTAAACTTATTGAACTCTCGTGTTCGTTGTCTCTTTCAGAATTTCAAGTGATTCGAAATATTTTTTAAATCATTAATTAGCGATTTATGCGCTAAGCGAACAAAAGTTGTCAATGAGCATTTCGGTTGTCTAAGGAATTTAAGAAATGTCATGAAAACACGACACTTCATTAACCGTAAGTTTGACTAGATGCCATCTGGTTATGTCAGATAGAGTGACAGACCAGTTTAATTTCAAGAATTTTGCCACTCTGGCTTTCTTCCTAACGAAAGACAAAATTTGGGTCTTGATACTAAACGATAATTTATGACAATGTGTCATGTTTCCAGGCTAATTAGTCATTGACAGTTTAATTAAGGATCCCATCTCTCGATACACTTTGTCTACTTAATAATTAAAACTTTTAAAAATCAATCTGATATTTTGTTTTTCTTTTGTGTTATATCCCGAGGAAAATAAAAATTACACCAGGCGAGAGAGAGAGATATATATCTCTTGGATGTGGAAGTTACTTAAGATAAGGGGAAGCGGGAAGAGGGGGAAATACAATAGTTTACGATCCAACCGTAAATCGAAAAGCTGCGAGGGAAAATGAGGCTTAGAGGGCCAAGTTGAAAATGACGTTATTAAAAGAGCTGTATGGGTTGCGACTATCCCGAAAAGGAGAAAAAGTTTTGCCAGTTAGGCGTCCATCATTACGTAATGGGCTCTGGGTCTGCATACATTGACGCCAGATGCCCGCTCTGAATTTCATAAGGGTGCTATAATCGCTGTCGAATGGCTCTCCATCCCGCTTTTCCCGGTGTATTCTGCGCACCAGTTTAATATATGCATCAGTATGTTTTTCACAACTCGGAATATTATGTAAATAAATTCAACAGGTCGGAAAAATCATTTAACCTAAACCTATCTACAGGTGATTTCATACCTGAGATGGATTTTTGCTCTCCAAATGGTTTCAACTAAAGTCGTTTGACCAAACTTTCGTCTAGGAAAACTTTAATATTGTTCACGAAAACGGTACTTTATTTTCACGGCCAACTTCATAAAATCTGTCCTTTTAATCTTTTTTCGTAGGCCAAGTTATCTTAATTGACAAGATTAATTGTCAATTTTCTTTCCATCTACATATAAAAGACGTAAATCTCCGCCCCATAGTTTCCATATTCTTCTGTATGATTAGCCAACATTTGAACCTTTCGGATGCCGCAACTTTATAATATTTAGGTTATCGTTTCAAAATTGACACCTTACTAATTATCATTCATCTTTTTTTTTCTTTCTCCGAAGGAACTCGCTTGGCTTCATTAAGCTACCTTTCCACTTCTCCCTCTCCAAATTTTTTCACGCCCATTTCCATTTTTACTCCTAAACTATCTCTAAGGGCGGAGTTTAGGGACGTTATAATGAATAGAACATAAATCATTCGATAGGGAAGGGGAAAGAGGGCCGAAAGTAACCATAATTGGAGACAAGTGCTAGTTGGATTGGTAGAGGACACTAATTCTCATTTTTTTAAACACACACACATATATATATTTTTTATTATAAACCGAATCTTTGTGTGTCTCTTTCGCTTTAAGGGAGAAGTACGAAACGCCTTTCGCGACACTCGCCTAAAGGCGTTGATCATTAATACAACTTGACGAAGGACGAACATAATGAGGTGTACATCACGACCCATTAAAACTCGCAAAGTTTTAATGCGTTCCCTCGTTTGTCTCCCGTTCTCTAAGGAATAAGATGCTTCCGGCAAACTCCTGGAATATCGCGAGAGTGTGTACGCACGCTTAGCACTCAAATCAAATCCACTGCCATAAAAATCCATGGCCGTGCCATTTTACCGAAGATTTAAAGCGCTATTTTTGCCAAGAATATTTCTTTGTTAGGGAAAATTCGCAGATAGAATTACATTAGCGCGGCGTAACGAATTAATCTCGACGTTTGAAACGAATGAATTTGCCAGGTGACTTAGTAATTGGCTGGCATCTAAAGCAGAATTTAACCACAACCATTTTATGATAGGGAAAAAGAAGAAAAAATATGAAGACATCGAAAATCTTGTCAGGTGTTGTTTCTATATCTTTAGGGCGTGTTCTGTTTTAAAACTAAATGGATTGCGCGGTGGGTATCCGAACACATAAGGACTCGACGCTGCGATCACAGTAGGGAGTATTTGATCACAACCTCCTTTTAAACATTACCTGCCCTACCATTCAATCTATCTTATCCAATGTAACCTGTATTAGACACGAACACGACATTCAATCTTCAAAACTTGGCTAGTAGGAAAAGCATAATTTCCCAACTATCCATCTTTATAGCGGGTTTAATATTAAAGAATTTCTTAAGTAAATAGTTAAAATGTGGAAAAAATGGGAATAAGTAGCTAATCCGTCTTCATTCTTGTAGCGGTTACCTCCCCCGTGTTGGCAGATATGGAGGTGCTCCTGCCAAAGCGCACTGGTTGTAACGACGTGATTTCAAAATCTCTCTCTACCACCGTTTGATCGATTTTATTTCTTCTTTTTTTCGGAATTTTAAATTTCACCTTCTATTTCATAGGCTGAGTAGAAAAATCCCTTTCTATTATTCATACAAGAGCGACTATTTCAAAGGAGTTTCTAGTTGGACAGACAGTTACAAAATCCATCCATCTGTGTTGTAGTACTTTGGGCCGCTGGGAACTCTGTAGTTGCCAGCATAGATCAAAACTACCGAAGAAAACATCTGTATACCATCGATTGTTTGAATTTGTTTTTCCGCTTCCACGCTATAAACATTTAACGTAAAAATCAGGAAACGAATAAACGTATCTCCAGGTAAATACAAATTCTTTATAATAACAAACTCGTCGGGCCACCTATCTAAACTTATTTTATAAATTATACGATATGCGCGTTCCAATTACTGAAAAGAATATTATTTTATATATATTTAATAATTTAAATCCACCTTTTTCGGTCTATTTTCCCATTAGTCATTGTGGCGCCATCTAATAGCGTAAAAACGAAATATTGTCAATTTCCGCATTGATTAATTGTTATTCTGATAAAACGAAAAACTGTTATATAAATCAATAACAAATTTCTCTCGAATTAGCCACAGTTTTTGGAATTTCCAATTGATAATGATAATTAGAAAGGAAAAAAAATCGAACGCGTTTAAATAGTAATTTGTTAAACATCTTATTGTTACCATCGAACATTATATTAATTAGATTCTTTAATTAATTTTTCCCGAAGACTGTCATTAGCGAAAGATTGAAGCTGAATAGAACCATTTTCTGTTGGGTATAATAGCCAATTATATCCAATATAATTTGAATAAAAAAAGAGAGAGAGACCGAAATGTTGGATAAAACTCAAATATTTCACCAAGTTTCGGTGCTATTATCGAAATTACAGAGTTGTGGGATCGCGTGCTATGAGAGAAAATCCTAGACTATACGCTGACACGCTCCTGTCGTCTCATATACGAAAAGCGACGACTCAATTTTCCAATCCAAACGCGAACTCCTAGTTTGACCTTGGTTAAGACAGCTATTGGAAATGGTCGTCTGGGAAACTGTCCCTTTTTTATTACTTTCGCACTCGAATCGAATGCTGTCTTAATTTGGGGGAGTCGCGGATCTGTCACACTTTAAGCTTCCGTGACGTTTGATAGAAGGGGATCGGCACCCCCCGACTTATAATTCAGTTATCGCGTGTTTAAGATATCTGTTATTAAAGTATAATTGAACAGACGGAAATCCCTTGATTTATATTCAGGTTATGAATGTAAATTTAGCACAGTTTTTTTCTTTTTAATACGCCTTCGATCGAAACTCGAAATTAGAATGTATATATATATATACAGATATTATTGTTAGCGGCTAATTAATTAAAAGATCTTCGGAAATAAAAACATTAGAGAATTGTGTTTGAGTATTTTATCGTGTTTCGGAGTTAAATGTGGATTACTACGAACTATTTTTGGAATATAAAAAAGTGCGGATTTCTTAGAAAATACTGTATAATTCGATTTTTCTTTCGCTGCTCAGCAAAATCTCAAAAATATTTTCTAAGTTGAATCTTATAAATGTAGCTGCATTAGCGATAAAAGTATTCGGTATTTTATGTAAATAATATTATAATATATATTATAATTCTTAATATTATATTATTAAAATATGGATATTTATGTATAATTATATTGGAACATCATAATTAATTACTGGAAAAATTGTTTTCTAAAGTTTTACAGATAACCAAGTGAATCTTTCCTGTTTAACAGGCACGTCTTAAAATAAAAGCTTTAATTTTAAAAGACGTCTTTCTAGCGATGACGCGTGAAAAATGATCGAAATTAAATGTTTAAATTCAATTAGAGTCAATAGCGAATAAATTAAATTGTCGAGAAAACGTGTACCGTGTGTTCGGAAATCCGTAGTTCGTCTATCGGTTCGAAAACAGACTTATTTTATTTCGTAACAAAAATAAATACAGTTTAGAAGGACGAAGTTAGGAAATAAAGTGAATGGTGTTCGCCATTCGTTTCAATACACAATTCGAGATATAAAGCGATTTGGCGTGACCATCTGTCGTAAAATTCGGAATGTATAGATTTCGAGTGCCTTATGGACACGCCTCGATAGTGTCGCTCGGCAACCAGACTCCACATGGCTAAATTTTGTTTTCCTTTACACACCAGGAAAATCTTTTAATTTTGATTTCCTCTAATTGTGCCACGATTTTAGTCCATCGATTAACCTTCTTTACATATTTTAAATGCGTTAATGATTTAACTATGAATTAAAAAATTAAACGAGATCGAACCCACGGGTCCCCATAGATTGGATTGGATTAAACTCGAAATTATTTTCTGAATAAATGACAACTTTTTTTTTATATCAACTGAATCGGCTTATGGCAATTTTATTATTACAAATGCTGCGTATCATTCATTATATGTAGGCTAGCATATTCTTCTTAAAAGCGTGCCATATATTCGAAATATTATTTAAATGACTGTATAATTTTCTTATTAAATATAATTGCAAAATGTGCGGATCTACAAAAGTGATGAAGTAACTTACTTACTGGTGGTAGGAACTTCGTCATTCTCGGAATCTTTTCGGTTGTCTGCGCAATCAGAACTAACGGGCTTAATGATTATATAATGTCATTATGGATATTATGGGTGGAACACGAGAGAAAACTAATGCGCGTATCTATAAACAGTTGGGATTCCCGCTGAATGGCATCCTTCCGAGCATCACGCATCAGTTGAAACGAATAGATTCGATATAGAGCATCTTTCGCTAGCTTACTCGAATCTTGTACGAGTGTCCGAAAATACATTGGTGAAACGTGGCGAGTAACTGTAGTAAGAAAGACCACAAGTTACAGCGATCATTCCCCGGAGAACAATGATGGAATTACCAACAAGACACGCTCTATTGTTTCTCGAGTGAAACATTAATTTACGAGCTGGTGTATAACACTCCATCCTTCAATACTTAACAGCCTTAAATTAAGCATCTCGTGTCGAGTTCTCGAGTGTATTGCACTCGTGGGATTCGTATCGGCCTGGCGATACTTCTTAGAATAAAACGTGTTAATATATCGAGCGCAATTACTCGCAAACAACCCTCCTGCGAGTGTTTCACCAATCCATCCGCCAAAGAATTTTAAAAATGATATCGTATCGGCATATATCACTTATTAAAAGAAAACAAAATTTAATTTATGAATATTCGAAATTTTAAAGCGGGAAGACATAGATTCTAATTAGTTGTGAAATGTGTTCGGATAAAAATTGATTCTTGTAAATGTTGGTTTTCATCCTCCAGAAATTCGTTTTAATTAAAATTAAACAAAACCAAAGCCGATGGTTGTAAGAAAAACTGGAATATGCCATCAGGCGCGATTGTTTCTACAATGTGCCACCATGCAGAAAATCTAACGACGATGCATTAATCATCGAGCTGCAGCGATGCGGTCTCTTACATAAAAGAGGAAGATAGCGAAGCCGAAGGCGGGTTAAATGGTTGCAGAATGATGACGTGTGACGGATGATGGGGCGTGGAAAACCACGCATGCGTACATTTGTACCATTAACTTCCCCAAAACTAACTTCTAGACTCGAATTTTGCGTAATTACTTGAATATTGTTTCGTTTTCTTCTCTAAATATTGTTGCCGTCTTTTTCTCGGATCGCTCTAGACTTTCTGCATAGAATTCGAAACAAATTTACTGTTTTTGTTTCATGTTTATTCTAAGTCCGATGTCGTAACTCGTTTAAATCGACTTTCCATCAAATAAATATTTAACCGAAATCACGATTACAATAAAAGTCGGTCTGGTCTTCAATCTCCTTTTTCTAAAAATTGATTGATCGTAACGAACAAATTCTTCTTTTGGGGTGTCACTCGAACTTCTGTTAAAGACAGATAAAAATTCCCTCCTCGCCCTATTTTCTATAAACGTAGAGGATTACCTCCATCGTTATCTGCTACTTTTTCGATTTTTTTCCATATGGGGAATTTCGTATCTCTATTCTTGGTCCGTTAGTCAATGTTCTGCTTTAATTGTTGCGACGACGTTGTCCCCAAAATAATTTTAAATATAAAATTAAACATTAGACAAAAAGTATCGAGAATAAAAAGAGAATGCAATTTTTTGATGATCGCTTTTCCGTAATCATCGAAATACCAAAATTACCGACATAAAACGATACAAGGAACAATAACTATAATTTTCGTCTCAATCACATCACGCAGCATTTACGAAGCGAAGAATCCAAACAAAAGAGGAGAATGTGGAAAAGACGGAGTATTTGGCAGCGCACAAAGGTTCCGTTTTTCTCGAGACACAAATATGGCATTTAGCGAAAAAGAAAAATGGAGCAGAAGGGTATAGAAGATAAAAACGAAAAGTGGCTTCGATTTCCCGTCATCCGCCACAGTCACGCTCGCTGGTGTCAGTGTAACTAAGTATTACCTCCCTCCACTCACCCCTCCGAGCTCAGTGGACCGGTTGATTTAAGCCATTATTGGTGATGCATTGACTCCACCAAAGCTATGTGTGCCCAGTTTTTCACTCGAGACGTTTTTCGGATCAGATCGAAAAAATAAGAAAGATATTTATACATGCCAAAGATAATATCTTTCTCATATCACTTCTCCATATCAAAAACTGACGACATTCATTAAATATACTTCTAAATCGTCATCATTCGACTGCATAAAACCGTCGCCGTATAACTTTTAACTAATTTTTTTCTTCTCTTAACTCGTAATTTGGCATTCCGAATTTATTTATAATAGTTTGTACTAAATATATCCCGCGTAGATGTTTTTAAGAGATGTTTTCGTCGACGTAAAATAATAATAAACAAAGATTACGCCGTTCGAGAAGCAGAAAAAATAAAACCGGATGTGTTATTTCATTAAACAAGCACGGGAGATACACCTGTATTCAGCGTACGATTGAAGTAGCAGGAAATTCCACCTGACAGTTATGATTTGTCCGTACATCCTTTAAATGTAGATGGCGTTGATAAATCTATTTGTTCAACATGTTAACCGGAATTAAACGGAAACGTTTAAATAGGGAGGGAGATAAAAAGAGTCGAGAAGAATTTTTGCATAAGTATAGTTCGAGTTTCGCTTAACCTTCTACACCAATATCTCGTTTTTGACGGTAGCACAAAATAGATATAAGTCTCTATTGTAACGCGCATCCTGATGAATGTAACATTATAGTAGCGGTGATGGTGTTACGCTTGGGGTAGCGTGTGGTAGACACGCACTGCTGATTTTTAATTATCCCTGGCTTCTATTTTTTCTCCTAATATCCGTAGTTCACCCAGGCGCTATTTCTGACTATCAAATTACATTAATGTCTTCGGGAGGAATTTCGTCAAACTAACATTTCGCTGATGGTAAAGCGTTTTCTCCATGCGCTAGCAAACCATAAGCAAATTGAACTTAGGTTATACGTCTTTTCTTTATTTCCCATTTACAAGTTTAAAAAAAAAACGCAAAACACTTAATGCGATATTTAATAGAGGGAAGAAGAGTGTATATTGCAAATTAGGAGGCTTTTTTCATATCGTTTCGGTGAAAACATTCACGCGAATGAGGAGAAAAGTGGGTGATTAACATGTTATTGCTTTAAAGCGAATATGCTAGAGGAATAATACTTATCTTTCTCGACTTTTTTTTATCAGCGATGAAATTAGTCCACTCTCGACGTGACATCAATAATATGGAAATAAGCGGTACTTTTAGTTTGGAAAAAAATCGATGGAAAGGTAGCGCGGAGACTGTCCTGAACTTACATTCTATCACCAGAAGAAGACCTACGAAATTTGAAATGCATTCATTTACTGAGCATGCTCTCTTTCCAGTTTGGCTTTGGGGAACACTATTCTGTCACTCGAAAAAAGGCATTTGCATATCTGTAAATCTAATAAACCCCTGGAGTAGACTGATATCCTCGAGGATATACACATCTGTAGGGCAGAGAGGATTCTCGGCTCGCTTCCTTTCCGAACTAGATTACTTGGCGGGAGTAGGTGAGAGAAGAAAATTAAATTCGCTTTCTGATCTATACAAGAAAATGAAGTTTACACTCAGAGATGATGGCAAATATTCCATTCTTTATATATGTGTATCTTATATAGAGAAAGAAAGTTTAAAACGTTGCGTAACTGGTAAAACTGCTATACTAGAATTAAAGAAATGTTCGGTTCTTAATGTCCATACATATATTTTTGTCAATATTAACTTTATTCAAATTAGATTTTATTCTGTTCCCATCAATTTATGCGCTTTATAGATAGATTTTGAAAATTTTCTTTCGGGAGAAAACCAACGGGAGAAGCGAATGAAATTAAAATGGCACGCTTCTTAAGATACTCCGAGTCTAGAAAATAAAATTAAGGAGTAACTATTTAAAAAAAAGCGGAAGCTAAAACATCACGTTCTCCCAGTTACTAAGCAAAAGTCATTTATCGAAAGCGTTTTGGAGTGCGTTAATGTAACTCGCTACTCTGTATCTTCTGTTAATTGGATAATTTTTCAGGTGTCGTGAGTCAGCTTGTCCAATTTGCTAATAAACATGTTGATATATAAAATATTTACCTATAGTTTTTGCCCGAGATATAAATATTTACTGTAACTTACTCTTAGTAGTTATAAATTGAACAACATCGGAGTAAATTTAATTTATTGTTACGAGGGAAGAGAAGTTTTCGCCAAAATTCGTCTCGAAATTTAATGGTTGGGATATTTATCGAGCGAAAAAGGAATTTAAAATTTATCTCGGTTTTACCATAAGCCCAACAATTATCTTTTAAAAGATACTTTAATTAACTCACGTTTCGGCTGTCGAAAATTATGTAGTTTAATTAACCCGGATGAGAAAAATGGAGCTTTCTCGACCATAACTAAGAAAATGATTGAAGGTTGGCAAATTTTCATGTATCTAAATACGATGGCCCGAGTAAAATGGGAATATTTTAAGATGGAAATATTAAACTACACGCGATAGAATGTCGAATGTATAGCGTGGACCGGTATACCTACATTGGGATCATTAATTTTGCTAGGTGTTGGCGCCGAAGGGTCACACCCAACACGACCGAATCGTTAATATTTACCATCTTGATCATTTATTGTGTCCAAACGTAATAGTAGGAAACGACTCTTCCCATTAGTCACCAGGTAATTTTACCCAATGTTAAGTTTATAATTTAATAATTGCCAGTGGTCAACACGCTTTATTTACACAGATATATAAAAATTCTTTAATAAATTACCGCCGAACAAATCTTTTTATTCCTTATTATAAATGGACTTTCAGATGTTTTGGCGTAGTGGTCACGAAATTTGCGTGATCGAAACCATCGACAAACGACTGACTTCTCGACTGTGGGGAGCCAAGTTTTATGGATGGGTCTGCATTCGTTTTTACCTATTTGTGTTTAATGAAAGCCTTACATATATATATGTATTTCGTTTCTCACGCTATTCCGAGTCGGCTCTTCTTGTTACATTGAAAATAAATATCCAAACGTATATATTCCAATTCTGCTATGGAATATTTATGAACGTCCAATTTGCGTGTGGCTTTTCCATCGCGCCCCTTCTTTATTGGGTTTTAGATTGAATGGGAAACGTTGATTGGACCCTCCCTTTTTACCGGGTTGACTCATCTTTCCACCATTTTTTTTTTTACATTTTAATAATATTACGAGGAACTTATTCGGAACTTAATGACTGCAGTCGATTATTGGCCAGTTGAATGAAATTTGATTTTTGTAAGCATTTCCATTTCTTTTTTATCGAACTTCGTCGTTACGCTAAATTTCTAAATGGTCTTATTCGTCAGTTGGGGTTTATCGATGATGCGCTAATAAAAATGACTGGAATTAGCAGTCAGTATTTACACTTATTTTTGTTAGCGATTATCTAAACACGAAAAAGAAGTTAGTCTCGTTATATTCGTAAAATCCACTTTTAAAAAGAGTGGGCAAACTCTTAATTGGAAACAATTGTAACATTGTTTAAAGCAAATTATTTTTCGGAGAAAGCGTGTTCTACTTAATATGCTCATCGAGACATTTTATAATGAGTTCTAATCAGTTGTTCGTTATTCCAGACACAAGAAGAAAGTCCAGAATTTCTTGCCATGCAAGGATGACCACCAAGGACGATGCGACCTGGCGGGATCAAACGGGGTCACGTACGACGATGTACTGATCAACCACCATCCGACACGACTACCACCTCATCACACAGTACCAGATTCTCAAACACTAACTCCAATTGAGGTGAGTCGGAAAATAATTTAATTATAGCTATTATAATAACTTTCCCCTTCTCCGCAACTTCTTAACATTCTAGATGTCACGATTTTCTTTCAGTTTAATCGATGCGTTTTTTTACTCCATTGTCCAAGCGCTGGGCTTCTTTAGCGATAAAGAAAAAAATTGTCGTGTGGAGAACAAATGGCCAAGAATTCGATACGTTTCTGACTGAACGGAATAAATCACATTCTGCCTACATTACTACTAAATTTACTTGGTAAAACGGTTACCGATAGACCATTTTAACTACCAGTTATCTCGTAATTCCTAGTATCGCGCGTAATATTGTTTATCCCATCAAAAACATCTCATATGTAAAAAAATAAGCCAAGTACAGTATTATCGAAACAGGATATTTGTGAAAATTTAGATCGGTTATTTTGGTTGTTGTTGTTATTATTATTTTCTTAAATCGTCAAACAAGTAGTTGCATCTAAATTGCGACAAATTTAGATGCAACTACTTGTTTGACGATTTAAGAAAATAATAATAACAACAACAACCAAAATAACCGATCTAAATTTTCACAAATATCCTGTTTCGGTAATACTGTACTTGGCTTATTTTTTTACATATGAGATGTTTTTGATGGGATATCATTTATTTTTTAGATGAAAACATGTTTCTGAGCGAAAATTATAACAATAATATTTAATACATCATTATATACTCTATTTTTATTTTGATCGAATTGACGATTTTAACAGAAATTTACTAAAATAATAAACAAACATAAAATATATGAAATTAGGTCGAAATCGGTTGAATAATATGACCATAAAAGAGTTCGTGATGAAAAGACCCTTACTTTATTCTTCTTAGCCCTATTGGGCTATATTTTTCACCATGGCTTAATTAACATAATTAATATTTACATCTCAGATTTCTTCGAAATCGGTCAAACGATGTGACCTATAAAACCACATCTAGACAAGAAAATCATCGTCTTCTACACCTTTTAATTTTAGCCCAATTGGGCCAAAATTTTTAGATGATTTTAAGTGAACTACGCTATGCCTATATTCTGAATTTGGTCAAAATCGGTTAAGCAATGCGATATGTAAAGCCATTTATAGAAATCGGATCCCCCTTTCCCCCCTTTGTTTTCACCCGATTGTGCTCAAATTTTCAGGGGACCTCAAGGAAACTAAGAAACACCTGTATTCCAAATTTCATCAATATCGGTTAAACGATGCGACCTGTAGAGGTGTCTGCATAGGAGGAGAAGAAGGAGAAGAAGAAAAATGACGCTTTTTTGTCGATTTTTGCAATTTTTAAACCGCTTTAATTCTATTATTAATTGGATATGAAACTTCAAATTTAGCAATCTATGTCCTATTGAATACTTTTCTCAAATGTAATTGTCAGATTAATAATATTTAACTTAGGACCAAAGTAACAGCGAGTTGAATTTTGGCTGTAATGACTCCGGTAATAATAGTCAGTCAGTGACTACTGTACTTGGCTTAGAGTCACTGCCGTGCCTCTTGATTAACGGTATTAAAACAAAACATTCGCAGGAAAATTTCTATAAATAAAATATTTATATTGTTAAAATTGAGTACGTATTAATAAGCTACATTTACGTAGAAAAATTAATTTTTTAAATATAACGAGATAAAAAATATATGAAAATAAAATGCTGGATTCGGTTGACACGCGATGAACTAATTTTTAAAAAATTAAAATAGCGCATTAATGATTAATTTACATATTTGAATATTATAAAACTATAAACTTGGTTCGGAAACATTTAATAACTTAATTTTTTTAACGTTACACGAAATTAAAATATATATATTTATTTATTTCATTTCTCGATTTTTATTGATGATGATATTTTTTTAGATATGTAAATATAATTCGCATTAGGTCCTTTTCTTCTTTTTCTTAAAATAAATTAAGGAAGTAATAGAAACCTTTAAATGTAAAATTTAAGAAAGTTGATAATGATAGAAATTAATTAACCACACTTACAGTATCTTTTTTTAAATTTTAATAAGGAAATTATCACTTAAATTTCATCTTAAAAAAAGTTTTAAAATGCTATTATTGATAATACTGTATATATACGATTATTTGCCAAAGACGATTATGAGGTGATATGCGTTTAACTTTTTAATTCCGATAGATTTTCTGCTTTATAAGCAATTAAAAATTAGGGGTTTGATGACTCTAGGGGATTCCCCGAAAGAATTTTCCCCAGCGCGGGGATTTCCCTTCACCTTGTTGGTTTTTCGTTGTTGTCGATGCGTCGAAACGGTTCTTTTACCAATGGGTTAACTAAAAATTAATAGGTACGTTAGTAGTGTGTACGTAGTAATTTTATTTAAAAAAGAAATGGAAAACTTTTAGCGCGTAATTACGAATTTATCCGTAATTATCGATATTTAATATAAATTTTCCGTTAACCGTCTGGTAAGATTTCCCACGCTATTGATACAAGATATAACTCGTTATATCGCCGCTTCTCTCGGCGTATTAACCGAGGGTTTCTTTTATGGCTCCTTTTTACGAGTTCTTCCTTACTGCTAAGCTACTGGCGCAGCCTCCATTTGCAGATTATCTTTTCCTTTAAAGTCCGAGTACAGATTATATTCTATATGACGTCATCACCTGTGGGTGAAGACGTAGAAGATTAGAATTGGGTTGCATTGTTAGGCGAAAAGTCCTTTCTCAGACATTACGAATTCTCGGTTTATAGCTCCCTAGATGTTAACGGCATAAAGCTGTGATAAGTTTTACAACTTTTGCCGCCAGCCAGGTGGTTAGTAGATAGAGTAGGTGAGCCAAACTAGCATCGGCCTTCTTTAAAGATGGTAAATAGACAATGTTGAGACCGCGATCTATTTAAAGAAGGATTGATGAGCGGGAAAAAGATAGAACTCGCCCTTAAAACAGATTAACAACCCAAGGTTTTGTTTTCCCCTTTCTCGCATCCAACCCATTAGGCAACTCGCGTCTGTTATCATTCATTTAAATAATGATAAAAATTTTCCATGCATTTTCATGAAGAAAAATTTTTATTTTTATTTCTTTTCTTCGGTCTCCCAAAAGAATATTTACGCAGGGATTATCTATAAGCTTAATTGCGATAAGAATTGAATTATTTTTTTAATTACAGTTTTTAGCCGACAATTATTTAAATTTAAATAATTACTGGCAATTTATAAATCGTCGAAGAAATTTTAAGTAGCTGTATTTATTATGTAAATCCAAATTACAGTTGTTCTAATTATTTTGCTAATTTCATTTTTTTCCTTCTGTTTCTTCGAGGAGTACATTCAGATTTTCTCTTCTTACTTCTCCAGAATATCTCGAAGAATTTTAATATAATAATAATAATAGAAATGAATTTAATTATTAAAACATGTAAATTTGTTTAAAATGGAGAGTCGAATGAACCAGGAGACCGCATCTTGTTTAGTAGGCGATAAGAGCGAATATAGAAATGTGCTGAGGATGCCTTACGTCTAAATGATAGAAAATCGAATTAGCAGCAGATTTTGTATATAAACCGAGAGGCATTAATGAATATTAATTAACTAACTTTAAATAATTAAGTAAAATGTGTTTATAAGAGAGAGGAACTTTTCTTTTCTTATAATGGATTTCTATCATTTCCTAAAATTTCACGAATATTTCGAGCAGATTATTTTTACCGATTTATAAATACTTTGTTTAATTTTATATGGCCAGTTTTAATAAATTAAATCAAATATTTTTATAACAGTTTAATTTCTGAATCGATTCCCATCAATTTAACATGGAAGATTTATACTAATAAAATTTTATTTTTTTAACGTATTATTAAATTTTCGATAGATACGATATAAAATTAATTTCTCACCGTTGGATTGTGAAAAATATATACAGTGGTATCTCGGTATACGTCCTGTTTGGATGCAAAAAATTTTGCTTGGTATACGACCTTTGGAATACGACCGACTCTCTTGCTAGAACTTGTATGAGTCTGTTGTGTGTTCTCTTAAAAAAACACATTCCTTATATAAAACTTACAGAGAAGTACCATCCCGACAAAGTCCAAACAGTCGTAACAGCATGGTCTGGAGTGACCAGACAATGTCATATTTCCGAAACACCTCGAGGAGAAGGCAAAAGCAAAGTTCTTTGGACAGATTTTTAGTAAAAGTCAACAAAAAGCCTCAACAATGTCCAAGTACGGAAGAGAAAAAAACACCAGAATTTCAGATTCCTAAAGTTTTATTGGAAGCGGACTCTCCTTCGAATACGACCGACTCTCTTGCTAGAACTTGTATGAGTCTGTTGTGTGTTCTCTTAAAAAAACACATTCCTTATATAAAACTTACAGAGAAGTACCATCCCGACAAAGTCCAAACAGTCGTAACAGCATGGTCTGGAGTGACCAGACAATGTCATATTTCCGAAACACCTCGAGGAGAAGGCAAAAGCAAAGTTCTTTGGACAGATTTTTAGTAAAAGTCAACAAAAAGCCTCAACAATGTCCAAGTACGGAAGAGAAAAAAACACCAGAATTTCAGATTCCTAAAGTTTTATTGGAAGCGGACTCTCCTACCAAACAATAACATCTCCCGCTTCTTTGTCAGCATCATTCTAGTAGGAACTCGATTCTTCTCAGCGAGATAGTGAGGTTAAATTTTCATTTATTTCATCTACTGCGATTGCTTTTGTATTTATGTATTTTAGTATTAAGCAGTGTTTAAATTATTTATACAACCCCATCAATGTATAATATGCCAATAGCAATAGGATTTTTTTTCATGGGAACGGATTAATGATTTTCCCTTTATTTCTTATGGGAAAAATTCGTTTGGTATACGTCCTGTTTAGTATAAATTCAAGGAACGGATTAAGGACGTATACCGAGGTACCACTATACTTTTAAAAGTTTACTTAACAGTACGAGAGCCGTATTTGATAAGGATAACCGTTTAATGCGTGTTAAATTTTAAATATTAACCGATAACGGTAGTGTTTAATTAGCGGATTAATTTGCATTGAGGTCGGATAATAACGACTCGAGTATAAAACTTCCTATTAATTATCGGTAAATAAGAAAGAAAATATTTATAAATATCGTAAGTAAAATATACTAATAACTTGTGCGTATTTTCTATTAAATTTCGGTTTGGTCTCAACTGGTCATATTAATGTATTGAAAAGAAATGGCTGGCAGTTATTCTCCATTTAAACCATATCAGCCTCTTTCAAAAAAAAAAAAAAAAATTAGTCGCCCGTTCAGAAAATGAAGTTTTCGTGGTTCGAGAGTTTAAATTCCGATCAATCTAACGAATTGATGCTGGTTTTCACGCGTGCACCGTGATTATTTACCGAAGAATAAAATCTCACATTTTGAGTTGATAAATTGATTTTCCATAAAAGTATCTTTATATTTCTCGTATAACTTAGCCAAGTAGAAATTCGGTTTTAAATATATAGTGTTTGATTAAATTATTTTAATTCGTGTTTCGTTTCATCTAAGCAAAAACATATTCGCGTTTCTAATACTTTTAAATATTTCGGTTTAATAGGAAATCGGATAATTAAGACGTGTTTGGTGATACGTCGAGGAATAGTCGGCATCGAAATGGGAAAGATACTTTCGATAAATCGTTAACAATAATTAAACTTTGCTAAAGTGCCTTTCTCGGAATACATAAATTCCTGTCATAACCTGTAATGTGAACTTACCATATGCTTTCAATTAAGTCATAGACTAATAATAATGCAGTTAACCGCCCAGCTTCACTTCTTCGCATAAAGTAGAAAATAATCGTCAGCAGCTGTAAAACTGACAGAATCGAAAGCGCGACCCTTGTTGAAACCCGAATTACGGCTATATGTTAAATGATATATGTGTGTAAATATTTACCTCCAAAAAAACGACAGCTTACTTAATAGAGGGGGAATACTGGAAAAATTCATTCCGGCTCATATTTAACTGATATATATCTTCTAAATTCAGAGAGTAGAACTAAAAATAATAAGTAGAAGATTTTAATTCCTAGGGATTTCGATATACTGTATTCTATTTAGGTTACGACAACTGCGAACTAGATAGCGTTATGGCATTTCAACATGGCCGAGTGAGTTGGATACTCTCTTACACTGTCGGGACATCTTGACAATTCCAAAGCCGTACAGCTCCATTGTTAATGGATGTGTTGGGTACATAATTTCCTCTAATGGCGCAGTAATTTTCGGTCTATAGTACCCTCTGCACGTGATGAACTGTGTGTGAAATTTGTCTTCTGTCTTCTTCTCTCCCCGCTTGTCTGTACAGTCCATTAACTATATGGAGACATTGTATTCATAATAAGTGGAACACAAAAGACCGAGGAGTGATATAAAATCTATACGATTCGCAAATAAAAAATGATTTCGTGTTTTTCGAGTAATTACTGTTTGAAAAGTTAATAATCAAATAATTATCAAGTGTTTGTAAGTTAACTTTAATACCAAATATTAATCAATGAACTTTTTTCGAAAGAATACGAATTACTAGTTTATATAGACATAGACATATATTTTAATCACAAAAAATTACACTAAAGATATTTACAATGAAATGACCATTGATAAAACTGTCACTTTTCGGGTCATCCATTTTACAACAAAAAAGAAAAGAAAAAATTTTTAATTATAATCATATGAAGTCAAAAATTACAAAATACTACAGCGAACACACGTTAAAATGTAACATTAATTCAGTCGATTAACGAGTCCATCAATTCATAAATATGCTTCAATGTATACTTAAAAGTGTGATATGCTTGGATCGATTTTATTTCTAGTGAGAAGGCCGATACTGTATATCTTCACACATTTTTTTCAAAATCATGACTATAATTTGATACTGCTATTCTTAAGCAATCATTCAAATTTTCAAATGGAAGAAAGACGATCCTAGGAGAGGCAGAATAGCAGAAGCCATCACCATCTACAATAAACGCAATGATGTCATATCACCGGTTAATAAAGTAGATCCGAAGAGTGTCAGTAATGTCTGGAAGTGGTGTATGAATGATAAAAACCATGGATTTAGAAGTTAATTCTTCCAGGATTAAAACGCTTATAATTTTAATTATTTAATTTAATGAATATTTTTAATACTATATGTTAGAATTTATTGTTTGTTACTTAAACATTTATTTTTCTACATAAATAACATTGAGTCTGTAAGTTATTTTTAATGTTATAAATGATTAGCTTATACTGTTACCATAACAATGTTTTTTAAAATAATTTGATGTATTCGACTTTGCTTTCGATAAACGATATTTATTAGGTGTTCTATCTTTTATGTATAGCTGAAGAGGATTTTATTATTAAAAAATCGAAAGCGCTATTGCTTTTTAAATGATGATTTTTGTTGTGTTTTCTTGACCCTGCCTAAGTGTTAAGGTGTATCTCTCATAATTTTATGTCTATTAACATAATTTTATGTCTATTCCATAGACATAATATCATGGGAAATTAAAACAAAGAGTTCCATTCTTAAAAATGAAATTTGTCCAAAATAATATTAAATAAAGGCCAATAAAATAATAATTTATGATTAAATATGATTTATTTATCTAAAGAAATGAAAACCTAGCCTTTAAATTTACCATTCCAAAATTAGGATGCCTCTTCTATGGTAAAGTATCTTAGAAGCTAACAATTACAGTATACTTTTTCACTCAACAAGTGATGTCATCACCTATTAGAACAAGTGAGTGTACACAATTTATAATTTTATTAAATAAGGGATATAGAAGCAAAACTCATGTCCTCAAGTTTATTTCAATATTGAGTTAAGAGTGCAATCTTATTGTCTATCTTACTGTGCATCATTTCCAAGTAAAAGTTTATAACAAATCAAACACTTAATATTTTTAATCTATATTAGAAATTCACTATTTATAGCAAAACACTCATTATTCACTGTCTGACTGGAAATAAACACCATATCTACCAATCATATGGCTGCTGTATTTTAAATGCATTGTGAGAACTTTAATTTTAGAGAAATGTTAACATTGTTAGTTATCTGTGTCGTGTAAAGTGAAATGGTTACAATTATGTTTTTGTATTATTTTTAGAAAGTTAAGTTTGAATTAGTTAGCATAATAACTCAAAATAAATGAGATAAATGTAAAGGACTGTATATATGCTATGATAAAATGACTATTCTTATCTAATGAAACAAACCAAAGTTATTATCAACATGGATCCAATAGAATTTCCAATTCTATAACATAAAAAAGAAGAAATATAATACCTCTCTCAGAAAAAAACCTTTTTAATGAAGATTGAATAGATTTCTACAAAAACTGATAAAAATTATATTATAAATTATAATTTTTGTCCTTAATGATGATATCATCATTAAGGACAAAAAATAAAATGAAAATACTTTTTCTTGTTAATTACAGAAAGAAGTGCCACTCTTTGCATTTAAATGAATAAATTTTTAAAATATTCTCTCTCTCAAATTCAAATTTTATATAAATTTATCTTTTTTATTCTTATATTTATATATAAAAAAATCTCAAAAATTTAGTTTGATCAAATTAAATACAAAACAAATACAATTATTTTTCATTCTGTTTTTTCAACTTTATCATAAATCTTGGAAAGTGGAGAATATAAGTTTTGCTTTTATATCCCTCAATTAAGCTCTGTTTACTTTTAAAAATGTTGAATTTCACTTTATAAAAATATATACTATTTGAAAGTTTTATTATTTACTACCTATTACTGGGCATGTTATCAGCTTCAGATTGATTTTTTGTAAGATTCTATTGGTAAAAGTCTGCATTACTTTTATAACATATATTATAAAAGTAATGAATATTTAATGAATAAAATAAAGTGTTCATTACTTAGTTAATTTTACTTTTAATTAATGAATTAAGTTTATTATAAAAATAAGTTGTGTAATTATAGCTTTTAATTTTAAGATTTGTAAATATGTAATATTGTGAAAGTGTTAAGGGTTAACCCCGCCTTAATTGTCATTAATCCGTTGTATATGTCAACTGACTTATATATTTTAAAATTATAATTTGAATTTGAACAATTGTGTTCTAAAATTGTATTCTGTTAATAGGAACGTATGTAACATTCTATTATAGAATTCCGTTTGATTTGGTGATTGTGCCTGATGGTCTATGACCAAAAACGTTTGCAAGTTTATTAGAATAAAGACTGTTTTTCTATACTGCTAAATAGTGCTGAGTTATTTTTATAGTATAAGAGTAAAGCAGTTCTTGAATGTGTATTTATAAATTAAGTTTATTATTGAGAGATTATTCACAATACTTTTTTCTCGCTATCTATCATTAGATAATGATAAATAACTGAAATTGAATAAACTAGTTGCAATGTCATTTTTGTTCATAGCATTGCAACTAGTTATTATAAATTCAACAATAATATAGCTATAAAAATTATTTTAAAAAATTAAAGTATTTTATTAATTTTTCATGTTATATTACAATATGGATGGTGATCTAAAATTATAGTAATACAGAGGATTATAATAAAAGTCACTGAATAAATTGTATAAGCTGATGATGGTTTAGCTGTTAAACCGAAAGTACTCCGTTATTTTGAAATAAATTAGTTTGTTAAAGTCACTACTGCCATTAGTGCTCTTTATTCGTTATTGTGTTGGTGTTACAGGCAGTTGATATTTTGTTTTATCTGGTCACTGAAATTTTAATATATGTTATATTAATACAAATTAGTCCTTGATTTATGATGGGGGGGTTATATTTTGATAATCTCATCATAAGTCAAAAATAATCTTTTTAAAAATAAAATAATCTTTTGAAAATTTTTCTAACAATTTTTTAATATTTTTAACAATTTTTAATATTGAATTATACATTTTATGTAACATTTTTCATTTCTAATGAATTTAATTACCAAAAGATTGCTTTTATATTTTAGATTACTCTATCTAAAATTCACTTACTCATTTTTTCCATATTTTCTTTCTGCTATTTTTACTTCCTCTTCATCTGCATAACCTTTCCATTGTTGATAATAGCCAAAAGAGAGATCAACAGGAAATTCTAATCCAATAAATGTTTTTTTCTCATTACTATAAAGGTATTTCGTTTTTTGAAATATAAACCAAATATCCATAGAACCTTGATCCTTAAAAATAAAATTTTTATTAAATTATATTTATTAATATGATGTTTTATAATATTTTCAATAAC
This sequence comes from Olivierus martensii, assembly GCA_000484575.1. Lineage (NCBI taxonomy): Eukaryota > Metazoa > Arthropoda > Arachnida > Scorpiones > Buthidae > Olivierus > Olivierus martensii. The sequence goes on from AYEL01038893.1 coordinate 61,829, forward strand.
ATAAAGCATTAAGCTTTATATATTAATAAATTATGTATATTACACTATACAGGCATATTTATCTGACTTGTTTATTATATACTAAGAATAAAGAATAGAAAATTTTTTTAATTGACAAGTAGATCTACTAATAAATAGAATAATTTCATGGTAGTATGAGAGATTTTATGTAATTTTATAATCCAGGATTGTGATTATAAAATTATATTTTATTTATATTATATTTTATATAAGTAACCTTGAGATCACTAAAAAGGAACATACCTTGGGGCCCAAATTATATAAAACAAACACCATACTAATTCAGACTGTATATAATAAAAAATTATAATCTCAAATAGAGCAATATATCCAAAATCAATACGTTCAAATATAAAAGAAATTTACAAATCAACAGTTTCAATTAGAATACATAAGAGAATCATTTTCCAAAAAAGTATGGAACACAAAGATTGTATGAGAGAATAGATGAATTAATCAATATTAGGCAAATAAAATCAAAGTCAAAAGAATATTTCACAGGAAAAAATTTATGAATTACACTACATAAATTAATATATTTTTATACTATAATATTAATTTTGAACAAATATAGTATAGTATTTGTATTTTATAAAATTGTTCTGTTATACTGCATTCTGAAAAATAAAACTGAAGAGAATTATTATTCTCCATCCTGTTGACAATAAAATCACATAAAGCTCTAAACAGAAAAAATTTTAATATAGAACAGAAAAGTTTTCATTCAAACAATGGTCTATTTATCAGAAGTAAATCTTTAAAAAGAAAACTAAACTTTTCTATGTGCTTCTGTGTGATCTTTTAAACTGAAGAAACTGTTAAAAATACTTTTGTTCTAAGTTTAGTTCTTTAAAGTCTGCTTCATAAGACTGCTGATTTTGTGAAGAAATTTTGATTCTTTGATTTTATTTAAAAATTTTTTTTTAATCTTTTAGGTCAAAAATAATTTTAAACAGAATCATTATTACAATTTTCAATCTATTGGAAAATTATTCTTTATTTCATGAATAATTCTGCAAAATGGCACTTCAAAGTTTTCACATACTATTTCATAATACAGTTTTCACTTTATAGTGGGCAATTGGTTAACAAACATAATCCGTTCCAAGACAATGTTCGTTATCTGAACTGTTCGTTAACCGATCATCAATTTATCATAGGTTTTTATGGGAATTTGATTAATGTTCCGGAGATCCAAAAAAACATAATTAAAAAAATTATATAATTTCTTAACAAAAATAAAATAAAACTAATAAAATTTCAGCTCACTTGGGCAGGGAAAGAACCTGAAAAATTGGAGGAGTGGGACCCCTGGATCCTCCAGAATGTTAAGCCACAGCTTTACCATGCAGCCATTGGGCTGACCTGTCATTCCATCAGTCTGTGGAAAGTGTTCTTTATCCGATTTGTTCGTTATCCGAACTGTTCGTTAACCGATCACCCACTGTATATTATACTTAGATTAGGAAAAATTCTGTGGTTAAAAATTTACCCCGATTGACTGTATAAGTTTTAAGAAAAAAACAGTGGGTTGTATTTACCTCATTTTTTGAGGAAATAATCAATGAAACTTTATATGTTACTTTCTTCTTCATTTCAGCAATGACATTAAATTCGTTATTGTTATTCACATGAAAACGAATATCTTGAATAATTTTTTCATAAACATAATAGATCTTTTTTTTTTTGCTTGAAAAAGCAAAAAAAAGATCTATTATGCTTTCTTCTATCTTTTTTTTTTTGCTTTCTTTCGTGGATCCCACACTTTGTTTTGTGAAGTGTTTGTTATCCGAACATGTGTTCATTAACCGAACATAAAAATCTTTCAAAAAAGTGTTCATTATCTAATTTGTTCATTAACTCATCACCCACTGTATTTATAAGATCTTGCTTATACAAGAAAGTAAAATTTGTTCCCTAATTTCAATTTATGGGTCCCATATCCTGCATTTATGAGTAATATCTACTGAAAAAAATTTCAAAATTGAATAAAGTGTTTTTAATGACATAGAAAAATACAAAAAGCATCTAGAACCATTAGAGATCATACATGTTTAGTTCATATATCTTTAAATTCCCAAATCCTACTTTCTGACATGCAAACATTCCTAAACATTGATATTAATTTTTTGACTAGTGTTACAAATTAACATTTTCTTGTTGAATTTTTGTAATAATTATCTTTGTTTTCTTTCAAAGTATATTTTAAGAAATAGCTGATCATAAGCAAGCATTCTGTCTTATTAGAAACTTTCTTTAAAAAATTATTTTGTTATATGTTACGGTAAGTAGCACTAATTACTTAAGTAATTTTGTCCTTCTTTTATAGTACATAATATTTTAATATATTTTAGTAAAAATGTATGATTTTTAACTTTTGGAAACACATCATTGTATTTAAATTAACAGCAATTTTTGTCCTTATTTAAAAGAATTCATTTTATGAACATCTTTCAAGATCATAATTTTTGTTTATTTGTCTGGAAAAGATTGGAGATTCAAATTCCATATATTTAAAGATGTGAATATGAGTATTTTAAATTCTGGGAATATATCATATGATCATAATATGCATAGAATTTGTAAAACTTTAACCCTTTGCACTCCGCTGTCAATAACGTACTTGACAGCGCGAATAATGAAGCAACTAATAAAGAGAGAATAAATACGCTTTCTGCCATGCTCAAAACAAAGTAGTTTTCACAAAGACAAATGACTTTCATAACCTCGAACGCAGGAAGGTGAATTTCGTCCATTGTATATTTTAGACACGCACAACACTAAAAATTAAAGAAGCTGGTGATAGATTTTTGAAACTGAAATATATACTTTAACAAGATTATTAGTATATGTCTCAAATATTATATAGTTTATTGATAAATTAAAAATTTTTTTTGTAAAAAATATAATTTAAGTTTAATATATATACAGAAATCTTTTATTTCATAATAAAAATAATGAATATAATATTAGGAAACAGAAAGTCTTTACAGATCCATATGCAGAGGCGGATCGTTAACTTTGGGGCCTACTAAATTAACCCAAATTAATCTAACGGTGAGAGAGCTACATTAAATTTAGGGACTACAACACCCTCAAATTGTTACCGGTAATTCGGTAAATTATATACATAACTATAATACATTTTTTTGTACTTATTCGCCTGGCCGCAGTCTATTAATGTAAATTACCAATTATGTTTAGCGTATGGAATCCAGTTGGCTGTGATCAAAGTTTTGTATAACAGAAATGATATAGTAGTAGATGAAACTGAAGAACAACCGGAATCTGTTGAAGGAGAAGAAGAAAAATGACGCTTTTTTGTCGATTTTTGCAATTTTTAAACTGCTCTAAAAATGACGTTTTTTTTGTCGATTTTTGCAATTTTTAAACCGCTTTAATTCTATTATTAAAATTGGATTTGAAACTTCCACTTACCAATCTATGTCCTATTGAATACTTTTCTCAAATGCAAATTGTCAGATTAATAATATTTAACCTAGGACCAAAGTTAGAACAAGTTGAATTTTGGCTGTAATGACTCCGGTAATAATAGTCAGTCAGTGACTACTGTACTTTAAAATTTTTAGATGATTTTATATGATTTTTATATGATTTTTTTTTTTATTTTTTATGCCTATGTTCTGAATTTGGTCAAAATCAGTTAAGCAATCTGATATGTAAAGGCATTTATGGAAATCGGATCCCCTTTCCCCCTTTTGATTTGATCCGATTGAGCTCAAATTTTCTGGGGCTTCAAGTAAACTAAGAAATACCTATATTTCAACTTCATCAATATCGGCTAAATGATATGTCTGCATAGGAGGAGGAGGAGAAGAAGAAGAAAAATAACGCTTTTTTGTCGATTTTTGAAATTTTTAAACTGCTCTAATTCTATTATTAATTGGATATGAAACTTCAAATTTAGCAATCTATGTCCTACTGAATACTTTTCTCAAATGTAATTGTCAGATTAATATTATTTAACTTAGGACCAAAGTTACAGCAAGTTGAATTTTGTTTGTAATGACTGGTAATAAGAGTCAGTCAACGACTACTGTACTCGGCTTAGAGTCACTGCCGTGAATCTCTAGATTCTTTATCAGATAGTTAAAATATTTTGCATTTTTTTCAAATTAAATTGAATTTCATAATACCTAATATTAGTGTATTCAATATTCTTATTCAGAATATATTTAAAGACCTTAATTTCATTTTGTTGAGGTTTAAAATTCCATTGAAGACTAGATATTGTGTCTGCATTGAAATGAACTGTAATAGATCGATCTTTAACTTTAACCATCTGTTCTATTTTATCATCATTTGCAATCATTGGTTTTCCGCCTTTACCAGTAGCCTGAAAGAATACAGAATAGAATAAATAATAATAAATACAGATAATAGAATAAAATTCTGTAGCTTTAAAAATTTACCTGACAATATATTCTGTATAGAGGAACTGCTGCATAGCTTAAGCCTCCAAAAAGTATAACAATTCCAGTTACATACAATCTCACTGTTCTGTTTTTAAATTTTTGATGATCAGAATATGAGGTTAAATACTGATTTGAAGTACTAAATTTTCTATTATTATTTTTCCATATTGAAGTAGGGAAGTCTGTTTTATTATATATAGTTATTTTATAATTTTTTATAAATAAATATGAATATAATTTAGTTGGAATTTTATTAAAAGAATGACAAGTGCGAAATATATGGAAATTCATTTTGATTATCTGTAAAAGATAATTTTATGAGTTTAAAAGAATAATATAAAAGAAATTTTATTTGAAACTCTTATATGAGAAATCATTATTCATAACTTATATGAGAAAAAAACATTTTTACAAAAATCAATTCTTTAATGAGAATCCACAGATGTTAATATAAACTATGATTAAAGCCCTTATAACACTAATAAAATTAAGGAATTATTAGTTTTCTGTTGCATGTTTGTTTAATTGATTTATTTTGATTATATGATCTTATTTTGCAACAATTTCTTCCAAAGTATTAATTTTTTGAATTATTGCTAAGGAATCAAATTCTTGTTTTCTTATTTTACTTATTAAAAACTAAAATGACAACTATATTCTAAAGAGTAATAAAACATAAAATTTTTAAATAGATAAATAAAGCCATGAAATTTTTTCCCATTGATAAAATGCATTTTAGAATCTAAGTCACTCTTCAATTGTTAAAGCCATTATTAAACAAAAATATTTTTACATAAATCAAATTTGTAACAATTCAAGTTCCAGTAAGATATATGGATTATATTTACAAACTTTGAAAGCAATTTCTTTTCAATGGAAAGATAACCATGCTCTATTTTCTTTAAAATTTTACATGGAAAAATAACCTTTTTTATTTTTGTTAAAGCTATATCATTATACAAGACTTAAAATTGAGTAGGTTTGTTTTCATATTAAAAGAGACAAAAAAGATCATATAAATACAAGATAAGAAAATTTGTTTTTGAACTATACCTCAATTTGTACACAAAAGTGAAAATGACTTTCGAATCATGAACATAAAGATAACAACAGAAAGGAAATTTTTAAAGCTTCTATCAAGAAAATATTGATAATAGTTACATCATTGATATAAATCATGCTTGCCTGATTAAATTCTCTCAATATTTATAGAATCCCGTAAAAATCTTAATCAAACATATTTGCATCACATTCATGAAATGAACATTTTTGTAATTTATAAAAAACAAAAAAATATCTTTAGTTCCATAAATTGGTTAATATTTAAATTAAGAAAGGGCTGTTTTTCTTAAAACTTTTTCAGAAATTTTTGATGTTCAGAGAATCAGAATTAAATGAGTACAATTTTTTTCATTTTAAGGAATAATAAATATTGTAATCTATTATTATTATTTTGTTGAAAAAGAACTTGCCTTCAAAGTTTGTAACATCTTTCCAATATCCATCTTTTCCATTATATCTGTATATTTACAAAAGTATACTTCAATTGTTACAAATCAGATTTATATTTAAGAAAATAAAAATATGTAAAGTGTAAATTAGCAATTTGCAAAATAGTTCAATTTCATATTCTTCAAAAAAAATCAGTCAATTCTGAGTTAATAGAATTAATAATTTGATATTTAAAATATCATAAAACAATTTTTTAATATAGTAAAAAAATTTTTTTATGGTATTGATATTATATCTTTAATATATTTTTATAAATAATGTAAATTGAAAATAATTTTATGTCTAAAATTTCCAAATATTAGACAATTAATTATGTAATTTGATTGCTTGAGAAGTCAGATGTTTATCCTCAGTATTATTTGAAATATATTTTGTAAATATTGGAATATTGCTCTCAATCAATCAAAAATTGCTTGAGAGTAGAAATTGTAGTAGAAATAAAAAGTTTATTCCTACTACAATTTATACTGTTATATAGATATATAAAAGCATAATAATTTATAACAAAGGTTTGTTTTATTAAAGAACTAATTATAAGAAATAACTGAATTTTTCCATTTAAATAATAATTTTGCATTGTTTTGTTTATTTAAAATGTGGGATTGATTCATAAACTTGTAAACTATTTCACAGTTATTTTTAAATTATTAAATTTAAGTGCAATATCTTTAAGCATATTTTTTATCTTGATTTTTGTAATTCTATCTTTTTTTAATAGAATTTTTATTTGAAGAGATTTAGATCCTAAAAGAATTTATCAAATTAATTAATTTTTGGATAATAGTTTTTCAGATATTTGAAAAAATGTATCAGCTAAAACTTCAACTGGACAAAAAATTTCATTATATATAATTTAAGAAATTCCATATATAATATAATCTAAATAATAAAAACTTGACAAAAAAACAAATTTCTCTTTTTTTTCTTATTTTTTTCTGAATTTTACTATATTTGATAACATCTTGAATTTGTGTACTTATGTGCATACAATAATTTTAAATAATATTTTTATTCTAATTCTGATGATAGAAATAATCAGAATAGTTCATGTCATGAGAAAGCTTTTAATGTATTAATTGATCATATATATTACTTATAAATATGGTATTATTTTATTTATTATTACAGTTATAGTTTTATTATATATTTGCTTTTTATCAATATATAACTATGAGAATATAATTAATAACATATTATTAAGCATTAAATTAATTTGCTAATTAAAACAAATATACATTTCTCATGTTTATCCTCAGTATTATTTGAAATATATTTTGTAAATATTGGAATTTTGAATATCTTATAAAATATTTATACCAGTTTGGCAAGATTCTGCTTTTCACGGAATCCGAGATTTTTGCATAATATTTTTTTCTATTTTTGCATAATATTTTTAGTCATATTACTAGTAGTAAATCGGTATAAAAATCAATCGCGAAAACGGAACCGATAAGTAGCTATATGAAAAATACTTATCACAACGAATATCTGTGCGCGACGCCATCTTGAAAGCGACAACGTCATGTGCGACCGAACCGATAAGTAGCTATATGAAAAAGTACTTATCACAACGAAGTATCAATACCTGTGCGCGACGCCATCTTGAAATAACAATGTCTTGCCAACACTTTCAAGATTTAAAATTATACGAATTCGTGTTATAGAAGAGCGACCGACAAAAATTATACGAATTCGTGTTATAGGAGAGCACATTATACGGGAGTTTACTGTAATACATCTTGAAGGTGTCGCGCAAGAATATATTCAAACTCCTTGGCAAGAACACTTTCAAAATGATGTAATTATATATCTTGATGCAAATATACAGTATATTATATATTAATGTATATATAATATATAAATCCATAAATTGCATAAGTAAGTTATGGATTTCAGCATTAAATCATAACCCCACATAATCGTAAGAACAATTCCCGGCGTATTTTTGGCTTTTAAAACAAGATGTAAAGTTATAGCAGGTTTTCGTTATTACGATGATGGTCACGTCACGTTTTACTTCTCGTTCAATATGGCAGCGGTATATGGTTCATTTACCTTGGCAGCGGTACATGGTTCGTTTACCAATTCTGAGGTAAATTTTTGGAAAATATCTAATAATCAGTGCCGCTTTAGTTCTATCTATCGAATGGTATCACAATTGGCAATTCCGTGAAAAGCAGAATCCAGCCCCCAGTTTGTTATAGTATAATAAAAGCTATCACAAAAATCACATTCTCATTTCCATATCAAGATTTGATTTTTTATTTAATTACATTTGAATAAAAATGGTGAATTAATAACGAATATGTAACATCATGGATATTTCAAAATTAGGTTTACTGTATCCTCTTAATTAAGATGAAACCTAATGAATTAAATATATAAATTTATAATTATTTAAACTAATTAAAACCGACAGGCTTGATTTGACACCTAACAGTATAAATTTTGATCTATTGAATGGAACAAAAAGTAAAATCATACTTTAAATCATCAGTGTTATCAGAATATTACTATAATCAGTACACAAATATTTCAATGTGTAATCTTGTCATATTCATATAGACAACAGAAATTACAAAATTCTATGGGAAATTCACGTCAACACAGAACGTGGTGTTATCCCAAAGCAATGATTATTAATTTAATTTTAAAATTCTATCATTTAACTAAATAAAAGTAAAACTATATCAAAAATCTTTGAATCAAGACAAAAGATTTTTTAATCAAATTAAAAATGTTATGCCAATTATCAAAATCCGCAAACATAAAAGTTATTTAAATTAAAAAAAAATTTGGTACAATTTTTAACAATCGATATGGTATATGTAATAAAAATTGTCATCAAACATAGAAGTTATTTGAAATCACTTTACTACCAAAGAGTTTATGCTAATTCTACAAACCACATGCACTTATACAGTATCTGCTTCGGGATTAAAATGAGTAAATTCCGTGGTAAATTCACATTGTATATTTCAAAGATGCTGATTTGAATGGTGAATATAACTACATGTTTGTCGTTACCAATAATACAGCACAAAATAAAATATTTCGTATGAAATTTATAAATTTCATAAATAATTATTGGTTATTTCTATTGTTATTCAGATAATATTATATTCAAAATTTATTATTAAATTAAAACTGTGTGTAGAAATTCTGATTAAATTAAAAATAATAAATGCTTTGATAGATTAAATATTTATGCTCTTCTTTTTGTCAACAGATGACGCCACATTCCACTCAATAAGAGTACTAAGTGGCGGGGCGAAACAAGCCCTTCCACAGGCTGCCCACCGCTGCGGAGGGGTCAGCCAGATTGTGGAGGACGGGGATCGACGGGCTGGGCCCGGACCCCATGATAAATATTTTCAAGGGATGGGACCCGAGACTTGAACCCGGGTCCTCCAGACTGGAAGGCCGAAGCGTTTTCACGCACAGATTACTAATACAGATGGGACACTTAGCTAAAAACAAGGAAATTTCAGTACCACAGCGCGTCCTCAGTTAGGTGATTTAGTGTATTTTTTCTTGAATGTAAAAGTTTTATAATTTTTCAAGACATTGACTAGTATTAATATTTCCAAAATCATTTAAATAATAATGGATAGTTTGTTATTTTAAAATATAGAATTATATTGAATAATAATATTACGTAGTAATCTGTTTCCCACAAGCAGCTTTGGTTTCTAGTAGCCATCTTGTTTTTCTTAAGACGTTTGATCGTAGCTCGTGGATCGAAGTTAACTTTAGTTATTTATAAAAGGTATTGTAGTGTAGATTTGAATTTATGGGCCATATCCTCCTTCATATAAACAAGAAGAAGAAGAAGAAGATTGGAATTTATAATATTATACAACGTATTTCCTGCTGAGAGAGAGAACTCATCCGCTTAGGCTTAGTAAACGTACTGTATATTAGTTATTTTGAAATGTTTTCATTATTGTTATTTAATATCACTAACATATTTTTTGATATATAACTTCAGTTTGTACAAATATCATTTTTCAATAAAATTATATTAATATATTATACGTTGTTTTCTGATGCTAGAAAATAGAATATAAATATATGAATACAGGTTTCATTAATGTTTAACAATTCGGAAAGAAATTAGTAGCAAATTTGTATTATACGTAATTCGAATGTATAAAATCTAAAGTATGATTAAAAATCAACTTTTTATTTTTAAAAATACATTTAACTTCTTAAAATCGAAAATAAATCGAGAAGGTAGTATTCACAATAACGATTATACAGGAAGTACAGCTATTTTTGTGATGTCATATCCTGACTTCTTTTATTGGCTTTGTTGATGATGACGTTTAACTGTTAATAGCGCCATCTAAGTTACGTTACGTTCTAAGCAATGTGATTGGTTCTTTATATAACTACGTCATTTTGAAAAGTTACCATTGAAAGTGTAGGAAGTGTCCCATCTGTATTAGTAATCTGTCTTTCCACGCGGCCAATCCGGCCGACTAAATATTTATGCTCAATCCTCACTTCTTTTGCGATTATCAAAAATCTTACTAATCCAAAAGAATTAGTATAGCTCTTTTCGCTGACGGTGAGATGAAAAGAGCGGTTGACTCAAAATGGTTGACATGACTCCCGTTTCGAAAAACAGGAGTCAATGCCTTAATGAAATTAATATTCGAATCGTAGATTGGATCTCTCCTCACTTGTACTTCGAAATTGATAACGTTCAGAATATGCGGCGTTTTCTTAATAAATGTTTCAATTTATTTTGATAATCGCTTCTCTTTCTCTAAGTTCAGTGTCTGCCTTGATTCCAATGCTATTTATCCATGTTAATTAATTTACGCTCGTGTTGAAGTATCACGAGTTAAATACTGTTCTTGGTGTCAGATCCTGATTGGAACTTAAGAATTTTGCCGGCCATCCAGACCTCGCACCGGCTCTACATATGTATTGAAAAGCGTACCACCGATTTCCTCAAAAAATAAAGAAATAGAAAAACAACCTGTATATAATCAAAGGTAGTAGTTCAAAAGTTATTAGAGAGAAATATTTGAAATTTGAACATCGGTCATTGTTAAATGATTGAAGAAAAAGGTCTAATTAATATATTGGGTTGTTCGGAAAGTAATTTCGTTTTTTTCCATGAAAATGAACGACAATTTTTTATAGTATATAAATATTTTAATTAATTATATATTGACCATTATGGTCCAACGCATGTTGCCAACTTCCTGGTAGTAGCATGATTCCATGATCGTAGAATTTCTGATCTTTGCTTGAAAAAAACTGAATCAAGTGATTTTTGACATCCTCATTTTAAACTAAGTGCTTTGCAGTCTAAAGAATTCTGTAAAGACCGGTTTAACAAAATCTCAATCAGATTCAAAATAAAACACTTAGATTCAATCGTTCTTTAGCACAATCACAGGTCAACTGTTCACGAGGACGGTCGGAGCGTCACTGCCCTCCTTTTCCTCCCTCCAAGTCATCTCACTTCCACCCCTCGCCTCCTGCTGTTCGTTTTATCCCAGCTTCGAAACAGTTTTCCAACAACCGGAATAAGTAATAATCGGTGGGTGGCGGCCGTATGGCCGAGTGGTAACGCTGTCGGCGCGCCACGCAGGAGGACCCGGATTCGCGTTCCGGGTCTGGTCCCGGAATTTTTCAGGGTACTGTGCCCGGCTGGTGATCCCCGTTCTTCACCATCCGGCCACTATCCACGGGTGTGGGTGCAATCCGTGGCTGGAACTGGCATCGCCTCCTTAGTAAATCTCCCTGATTGGAAAGAGGGTGTAAAATATGTTAAAATAATAATGGGAGGGTACCAGATATGCGAATATGATGGGTGTGGTAGCATATCCCATCTAAGTTGTAACAGTTTCTGGCGAGTCTTTTTTTAACATATTTTACGCCCCCTTTCCAATCAGGGAGATTATTAAGGGGCGGAGCCAGTTCCAACCACGGGCTGCAGTCGGCCGGATTGGCCGCGTGGAAACGCTTCGGCTTTCCACTCTGGAGGACCCGGGTTCGAGTCTCGGGTCCCACCCCTTGAAAATATTTATCATGGGGTCCGGGCCCGGCCCGTCGATCCCCGTCCTCCACAATCCGGCTGACCCCTCCGCAGGGGTGGGCAGCCTGTGGAAGGGCTTGTTTCGCCCCGCCACTTAGTACTCTTACTGAGTGGAAAGTGGCGTCATCTGTTGACAAAAAAAAACCACGGGCTGCACCCACATCCGTGGAGGGGGCCGAATTATGAAGAACGGGGATCACCGGGCTGGGATCAGTACCCCGAAAAAATCCGGGACCAAACCCGAATCCTCCTGCGTGGCACGCCGACAGCATTACCACTCGGCCATCCGTCCGCCGCTTCTGGCGAGTCATCAAACTTCTATGACGTTTGGCATTGTCATGGTGAAACACTATGCCTTTTCTGTTAATCAGTTCTGGCTTTTCTGTTTGATGGAATCACTCAATTTGTCCAATTGGTGGCAGTACACTTCCGAACTAATTGTGGAATTTCTGGAAAAAAAAATTCTCTTGAAATCCCACCAAACAAAGAACATCATTTTTTGATGAATATGGGGTCGCGGAGTGCTTTAGCCCGTTCATTTCTTCTGCTCCATGATCACTTTGGTTCAACTTTATTGTAAACAATCCATTTTTCATCAACAGTTATGATCCGCTTCAGAAAATGGTCATTTTCTTCACGTTTGAGCTGCAAATCACAGATGTCGATGCAATAGAGCAAATATTTCTTTGAGAACATGTGGAATCCAAATATAAACGTTTCACACTGGTTGTGAACAGTTGAATTCAATAAATTCAATTTTGTAGCAATTTCTCATGTTGTTATCAGTGGTTGCTTCAATCAATATCTTTACTTTGTCATCATCAGCTTCAACTAACTTTCCTGCACGTGGTACATCTTTAACATCAAAATTGTCAGAATGAAATTTTGCAAACTCAGTTTTTGCTACTGGCATTCTGTTAACACGTCATCTTCGTATACTTCACATAACTTTTCTAGCATTCTGTTAACACATCTTTTCCCTACACTTCACATAACTTTTTTCTGCTTGAACAACAGCCTTACATTTCCCTGCACTTCACATAACTTTTTTCTTGCTTGAACAGCCTTACATTTTTATTGAATTTTTTCAGAATGAATGAAAACCATTAAAATATGATATATATAAAATAATAAATTAATGAAATAGCAAACAATTTTGTAAAAACATTAATTATAGTAACTTTTTGATATTTAATCTTTCGATTATCTGGCATTTTGTATTATTCAATGTAGAAAAATATAAAATAAAATTTTTTTTTATAAAAATAAATACTATATTTTTTTAGAATTAATATTTGAGTAAATAATAATTTTCTGTTATATCCTATGTATCTGATACAGGCATCACTTTAAGATATTTCACTAATTACTCAGATACTTTAAAACAGCACTAGAAAAGCAGTTGTATAAAAAACTTACTTTAATTAATAAAATGTGATCTGAAACATAACCTGCTGTATTAGCAAGGAACACTGTATTTTCTTTATCCAAATAATCTTCCATTCCTTTTCAGAAAATCAGAACTCTCTTGTATGAATTAATTATTAATATTTTTAAAGTTTCTTATGCAATGAATCAAATCTATATATTGATCATGGTAAAATTTTTGTTTTAGTCCATAAAGCTCACAAAGAAGAACTGGATGCAGTTCGATATATTCTGGAGGTAAGGGATATTTATTATATTATTTCATTTTGAAGAAAACATTTCAATAACATTCATATTTCAAAATTTCAACATTTGCATTAGAGTAAAAAATTCCATTTTTGAAAATATTTCTATTTTCTTTAAATAAATCATAGAATTCTGATTAAAGATTAAGATTCATTTCCCTGTAAATACAGACAATGTCTACCAAAATCATTAAAATTACTAATATTTTGCTTATCAGAAAAAATAAATTAAGATGAATATATAAATATACCTTGTAAGTTTTCAAATATATATTTAAAAACTTACAAAGTATTAAATATATATATAAGGAAAATTTAATAATAATGAAACAATAGTATTGGTCATTTTTCTATGATTGATCTTGTCCTAGAACAATTAATTCTATTTATAAATTGAGTGCAAATAAATTATTGAAGAAATCATACCCTTATGGCAATGGTAACATATTGAATGAGAGTTCTAATATTGATGAAAATTTTGCAAAGTTTCTGATTTCAATAACTATCACCTAACAGTTAATGACTCTGCAATAATTCCAGAGTCTACCTGGACAGGACTTTCATCAGAAAACCAATTTCTAAAACAATAATTACTCTAACACTATAACAAACAATTGAAACTTCACAGTTGTTAAAGAAAATCACAAACACATATTAGAATCAAAACAACAAAAATACATTAGTATACTTAACTATAAATAATATAAATATCAAACAAGTAAATTAAATAATAAAAAATAATTTATTAATTCCACAAAAACACAAGTGTCAACAAGCTTTATTGTAACAATAATAAAGCACAAACAAGTTAATAAAATAACTTGTATTATTATCAATCAAAAATCCAAGAAACAACAATAAATATATTAAATTACTAAGCCAACACTCATATTACAAGAAAATACTTAACTGGTCAATTGACAGTTCACAATACAGCAATACCCCAGAGTTATGTAATAAGTGGGACCAGGAAGCATAACATAAGGCAAGTACCTACAGATACCCTAATCTAATTTCAGGTACATATGTATTAGGTTCTTAACAGGCTCTTTATTACCAAGAAAACAACAAATTATAAAAGTTTTAATATGTGGTTGTAATTAAAGACTCTTAATCAGCAAATTAGCAAATGAAATATGTAAATACATATATATGCACTATGTAATTGTGAAACAAACAAGTGAGTGAGGGGGCAGAATGAGTTATGTATCGCCGAATTTACGTAAGTTGAGATATTACTGTACTGCTAAGCCTAAAGTGTCACTTTAATTCTGCCACCTCAAACTTAGTTAAGGTTTGAACTCTCCTAATGCTATGTTTCCATGGGACAGTTAATCACAGTTAACTTAACTGCATTAAAGTTGATCACTATTATCTTTCTCTTGATAAAAGTGGTGTTTATATGTGCTGACAATTAAACAGGTTATAATGTATTGCCACTGATTCCGTTTCTGGTAGAATCTTTCGTTAATAACGGACAATTCAAATGTTTTCGTCGAGACTGATTCAATTATGTCATTTGTTTGAATATTTGCTATTAAATGCATTAAATGATCATTTATAGGAGGAAATATTGAAATATTTGTCTCTTATTTTAATCCTTTTAAGGAGTGTTTTATTAATCTTTTCGTAGACAATAGTATTACATTTTTGTGATCGAAGGTCATTTAAGTATTCTTTCCAAACATAACTTCCTTATCAGATTTATTATTATTACATCTTTTACAATTAGTTGACATAGTAGAGGGTTCTGCCATTTTAAACTTGTTTTCTTCCTTATGTAGCAGACTGTGGAGAAAGCTTGTGATGCCAATAGCCAAGTAGAAAAGCAATTAAACAAGTTCTGGAAATTTGATTAAGTTAATCACATTGTTTGCAGTTTAATCTTAATCAGTAAATTAGATTTGCGTTTACATATATAAACTTAATCTCAATCAAACATTTAATCACAATCAACAGTCCCGTGGAAACATAGCATAAAGTAACTTATATGGTAGGCTTGCACTCAAGCTCATTTATATAGATCTATCACAGTTTCTATTTTCTCTACTCACAAATATTACAGATAATCATGTCATTCATCTTTACAATTATAATATTTAACATTATAACGTTTTACAATTACATTGAAAAGAAACAATTTTTGACTCGATTATGAGGTCTCTTTTTAGCAGTGATGTTCTGAGATTGGATAACAATGTGACACACATCATTAAAGGTGAAACCATTGCATTTCTTATTGCTATTTTTGAAAGATTGAGTTGGGAGTGTAAATATTAGTGCTGAACGTCAATAAAACCATTGAAAGGTAACATCGATGTTAGAAAACATCTGTCCCAAAAACATCATTTTTCTTGTGCATTGTCAGTAATATCTGCATTGATGTATTCTTCATCTATTTCCCAGTATTTTATCAATTGCTTTAGTTTATTAGCTAGGTACTTGTTAATATGCCATTCTTCCAATATAAAAACAGCAGCTCAAAATTTCTGTTTGAACTGTTGTTTAACTATGGATGCTACATTACTACATTTATTGGAAATTAGTCTTATAATCATTGGTCAAAAAGGAATTTTGTACAAAGGTGCTATTGTCCTTACGAAATGTTGAAAACTTTCACAATTCTCAATGGCTTATTGTCTTTACACATCATAAATGTAAGAGATTGATTTATTTTCTGCTGATCCATCTGATTTGAAGTCCACAATGCTCCTAAACATCTCAGAAATTTTTCTTTGTTTGGCTGGGAGAGTTGTGACGATGATGCCTCATCAGTGTCTTGATAACATTTTTCTTCCTTCTGCAATTCTTTCTAAATTCCGAAAACTTGTGGATGTTTGCTTTCAACATGATACCTTAAATTTGTGATATTACATCTAGTTCTCAATTCTTTTGAACAATATATGCAAGTAATATAATTACTTTTATTTTTAGCAAATTGTTGTTAAAAAAAAGCTTTTCAGAGGCATACTTACCAAATTAAAAAGTCATAAATATTTTGAAATAAAAAAAGAAACTTAAAGCGTTTCGAATATTAATTAAATGATGATGATAGTGTGTCACGTGACAAACCAAGTACTAGGAAATTTTATGTTGAATTTGCAGTTAAGCCTGTTCTACATCCATAATTACGATGGTGATATATTACATATCTCAAATGAAATTTGCTTATATTTTATCCCACAAAGAAATTATAACCATTCATCAAGCTGTAAACTACCCCTTCACGGGGGTGCAGCCCCACCCCACGGGGACCCCGGTGCCGTGGGGAGATAAAACTGAGTGCAGCCCACCGAGCCCCAAGGTCCAGGGCTCGTTGGGGGTGGGCCCCCACCTGACGGGGGCCTCTTGATCCCTGGTGGTGCAGCCCCCCATTGGGTTTCATATCCTTAGGAGCTGTAGGCCCACCGGGGAGATGAAACCCAATGGGTCCGACGGGCCTGGGGCCCATTGAAGGGTGGGGGCCCCGTGGGCCCACCCGTGGAGTGGGCCCGTCGGGGGTACGGCGCCCGTGAGATG